>CAUDMG010003571.1:2432500-2453685 GCA_958450375.1 Homarus gammarus | reverse complement strand
GCGTGCGTTGCGTATATTATGAATGCGGGATAGTCGTGTGTGTGATTGTCGCGCCGTGTATTATATAATAAAAAAAATCGTCTAAAGTCAGATTTATTGATATTCAGGAAGTGTTGTCAGATTTAGGTGTATTTATGTGTGTTAATGGTTTTCTTAAGATGATTGAGGAATTATTAAACGAATTATTCCGATTACTTGTGTGTGTGTGTGTGTGTGTGTGTGTGTGTGTGTGTGTGTGTGTGTAATAATAATAATAATAATAATAATTAACGGTTTATTGAAAGAGCTTGGCAGCCAGAAGGCTGAAAATATACAGTTACATATTTGGGGAGTGGGTTACGAATTACAAATAATATACAAGTAACATAAGTGACACAAATAAGACATATAATAACTAGATGGGGAAAAGCTCAAACTACAGTTCATTTCAACATAGTGACAGTGTTACAGTATTACAAGTTTGTGTGTGTGTGTGTGTACCTTTAATTGTTTTTCTCTTTCATTTTTGTCACTTGTTGCCATTGTAAGGTGGAGTTCCCTTGAGCCTTCCCGGTAAATCATGATGTTATTTGGCAGGAAATAAAAGAGTGTGTCAGGCTGTCAGCTCCCACGTGATTTTATTATTCAGTAACCAAAAAAAAAAAAATAATAATAATAAAAGAAAATAAACTGAAAGAAATCGTAATGGTGAGATATATTCGTATGGGAAATATTTTGGTATTTTTATATTGAGTTTAAATACGTTCGGTTTTTTTTTTTTTTTTTTTTTTTTTTTTAGTCAGTATGCAGCAGAACTTTAACCCTTTGAGTCCTAACTGGTTAAATAATACTCCTTGAAAGGGTTAAACCATCGTCTTCAAAGGGTTAAAACATCATCCTCAAGGGAATAAACCATTGTCTTTAAAGGGTTGAAACATCATCATCAAGGGGTTAAACCATTATCTTCAAAGGGTTAAACCATCGTCCTTAATGGGTTAAAACAACATCATCCTCAAAGGGGTTAAACCATTGTCGCCAAAAGGGTTAAATCATTATCGTCAAAAGGGTTAAACCATTATCGTCAAAAGGGTTAAACCATTGTCGTCAAAGGATTAAATTATAAACAGCAGCAGGTGACAGGGAACTTTCTCTACATTGGCAACATTTGATACAACTTAGTAATGCAGGAGGCTGGCGGGAACACTGGCTCGTATACTGAGTTCCTCCACCCAGGTGATGTAGGTATAATATTCTCGTATAACTAATCAAAGGTTAAAGTCACACACACACACACACACACACACACACACACACACACACACACACACACACACAACCCTTGTGCACATACAGACAATTTGCATACGTAAACAAACAATACCCCAAAACATTTATAAAGTCTAGTTGTTGTCGGGACAAATACAATTGCTATTTACATATTCTGACAAATTTATGACCCCAAGTGTTATTTTATAATGAGACAGACCGAGTGACTAATTATAAAAAAAAACGAAGGCTAGTTTTTATAATGATTGGTTTAATATGAGTTTGTGAGTGTTTTGTGAGTTTTAAGAGTATATGTGTGAGTGTTGTGTGAGTTTATGAGAGTGTATGTGAGTTGTGTGAGTTTATGACAGTGTGTGTGTGTGTTTTGTGAGTTTATGAGAGTGTGTGTGAGTTCATGAGAGTGTGTGTGAGTGTTTTGTGAGTTTATGAGAGTGTGTGTGAGTTTATGAGAGTGTGTGTGAGTTTATGAGAGTGTATGTGAGTTGTGTGAGTTTATGACAGTGTGTGTGTGTGTTTTGTGAGTTTATGAGAGTGTGTGTGAGTTTATGAGAGTGTGTGTGAGTTTATGAGAGTGTGTGTGAGTTTATGAGAGTGTGTGTGAGTTGTGTTAGTTTATGACAGTGTGTGTGTGTGTTTTGTGAGTTTATGATAGTGTGTGTGTGTGAGTTGTGTGTGAGTTGTGTGAGTTTATGACAGTGTGTGTGTGATTTGTGTGTGAGTTGTGTGAGTTTATGACAGTGTGTGTGTGACTTGTGTGTGAGTTGTGTGAGTTTATGAGAGTGTGTTTGTAAGTTGTGTGTGAGGTGTGTGAGTTTATGAGAGTGAGTGTGTGAGTTGTGTGTGAGTTTATGAGAGTGAGTGTGTGTGTTGTGTGAGTGCTGTGTGACTTCTGCCCCATGATTATCTGCCACCCCCAATCATTTCTACCGGCGATGGAAATGAAATAGATATATTATGTCCAAAAGTTCTGCCTGCTGATGCAATTTATAATGATCAGTGTGACACATTATAGTCGTTTAAATCATCGACTGTGACACTAAAAAAAAATATATATATATATTTTGGCTGTAGCAGAAAAATGTCCCTGCCTCTCTCTCTCTCTCTTTCTCTGTCTCTCTCTCTCTCCCCTTCCTCTTCCTCTCTCTCTCTCCTCCTTCCTCTTCCTCTCTCTCTCTCCCTCCAAATACAGTGTCTCAGGGAGCAGGCAGGGAGGGAGGGACATATTTCTGGGACTCCCTATATAGGTATACCATAATCAATTCATTTAAAAATAGTGATTTTTGGCCCGGACTGAAGTGTTTAAAATATAAAGGTTTGGCTCAGTCATCTGTTAAAGTCCGTTCGACTCTCTTCCTGAACCATGAACCCCCGAGTGATTCAGACTCACAAACCCGAAGCAGTAGACTGATATATTATTCTGTTCACATTAAGCGGCTTATTATACTTTTAAAACACTTCCCATTACGGTAAATATAATGTGACTGGTCCACACACGATACAAGAGACTCCAGTTAAAACATTATCCTCAAAGGGTTAAAATAACATTATCCTCAAAGGGTTAAAACATAATCCTCAAAGGGTTAAACCATCATTCTCAAAGGGTTAAACCATCATTCTCAAAGGGTTAAAAGTACTAGTGTTACCAAAGAATCTGATTATAATACAGTATTAGGTATACTGTACTGTATATCATCAGTGTAGCCTGAAGGAAGAGAACCTGTACTGTACTTAATACTCCACTCAGAGTAATAATATAATGCAGTGATGGCCGTTAGCCCCAGAGAGAACACAAGTTAGAAAAAAAATCATGGAATATTTACCTCTCAGTAATAGTAAACAAGGGATGCGGTGGTCGAGCGGATACATCAGTCATTTCACGTCCCTAGGTTCGTTGGTTCACACCCAGGTACCTCCATTTCAGCAGTAAAGGTAAAATGAACGCATTGTTAGCTACACTGCCTCATTATGTTACCAGTAAAATAATTAATCAGGATTATTGGCTCCACTTGTCACTTTTAGGGGACAATAACAGAGACAGTGTGCTTTATTGGACGATCCATAAAGTGTTTCCAGGAATGAGTGAATGTGTTTAATGTGTAAGTTAAGACCTGGATATATTGAGGGTATATACTATTGATACTGTACTATGCTCGTCAACAACTAAGATCTTCATTATTATTATTATTATCATTGTTATTATTGTTGTTGTTATTATCATTATTTATTATTATTATTATTATTATTATTATTATTATTATTACTATTATTATTATTATTATTATTATTATTATTATTATTATTAGCAGTAGTAGTAGTAGTATGAGATGTCGACTGTCCTTCTCTCTCCTTCGGTCGGCTTTGCTCTGCCTCGGGGGAACGAGAGCATCGGCCCTAAAGCCGACAACAGTTGCAGATATTGACTATGAGGCTACAGTCACTGAATGCCGCATATAGATCTGTGGCTCAACTAACTCAACACACATAATAGACACCAAAATTTTTCCTCAAAACTTAAAAATAATAACCTTCCAGTAAGTTGCTCCTCCTGCTGGCCTAAATGGAGTCATCATATTTTCGAAGACTGGAGGTACTGGTTGGCACGAATGGATTTTAAGAACCCTTGACAAGTCGCATATTGGGACGGGGAGGCTGGAGTGTGTTGCCAGGCAGTGTTTATGGAGGAATTGCGCGACTTAAGTTATTGTCAATGCGGTGTGTTTCATTCTTTTATTGCTTACATACATACATACATACATACATACATACATACATACATACATACATATACATACAGTGTACGCACCCCACCCCTCCCCTTCCCACCCCACCTCCATGAAATACAAAAAGCCTTCATGAAACACAAGAAACCTTCAGACAACACAAAGAACCCCACCCCCCCTCCCCCAGGCAGGTCTCAGCAGCAGGACACTCTCACCCACGGTCCCCCCGACTCACAGAACTAAAGAAAATAGCTATTGACTTGTGGAGGCTGACAGCTTAACTTGTCACCCTTCTCAATCAGTGGTCACAGGCACCCACCCCCGGGGAGCTTATCCCTTAAAACCTAACCCTAACCTAACCCTAACCTAACCCTAACCTAATCTAACCCTAACCTAACCCTAACCTAACACTAACCTAACCCTAACCTTACACTAACCTAACCTAACAATCCTAAACTAATCTAACACTAACCTAACATAACACTAACCTAACCTAACCCTAACCCTAACCTAACACTAACCTAACCTAACATAATCCTAAACTAACCTAACCTAACATAACACTAACCTAACATAACACTAACCTAATCTAACATAACACTAACCTAACCTAACCTAACCTAACCTAACCTAATTTAACCTGGGCTGTTGCTGGTTTTCTATGTTCATCCTTTGATACGATGTTCTGAATAGCTCAGCTGATCATGTTGGTGTCAAGAATGAAGTACCTAGATTGTGGTGGTAGTGTGGTGGTGATGGTGATGATGGTGATGCGTGGTGGTGGTTGTGGTGATGATGCGTGTGATGGTGGTAGTGTGTAGTGCGTCTTCAGGGGATCGTATATAAGTCGTCATGTATTACGAGCATAAATACTCACCAAAATACCACAAGAGGTCGTGTCAGAATTTGGACGAGTCGTTAATTGTAGAGAGAAAATGTAGTCGCTCACCGCCACACCTCCTCTCTCTCTCTCTCTCTCTCTCTCTCTCTCTCTCTCTCTCTCTCTCTCTCTCTCTCTCTCTCTCTCTCTCTCTCTCTCTCTCATTAATTGTTAACCAGGAAACTGAACAAATATCTCCTGGGAATTGACTGCTTTTCCGAGAGATAAATAAATATCTTTTAAGCCCAAGTCATAAACTATCAGTATAATACTTTACCAATAAACCCGAGGTCTTGTGAGAGTTGTTTCAAGTGAGGGTAATAATAATGTTAACTGAGGGAACTGTGGATGTCTTATAGTTTGTTCAGTTTATTAAGTGATTTATATGTTCCACTGTGTTCAACCCCTTACGAGATATCTTCACTATTCATATCTTTAATATTTATCTTTAATTAATCTATCCTTCACTAGCCATCTTCACTATCCAATCCCATTACTATCTATCTCTCTCACTATCCACTCCTTACTCATCCACTCCTTCAAGACTCAGCCCTCACTCATAACCTAACCTAACCTAACCTAGCCTAACCTAACCTAACCTAACCTAACCCTGACTAGCCATCTCTCACTTCCCCCCTCACTTTCCCTTACTAATCACCCCCTCCCTCACCCCTCCCTTGAGACTCATCCCTCATACTTCCTCAGGTACCTCTAGCCTCCAACCCCCCCCAACCCCCCCTCCCACCCCCCCCCCCCACACACCGTCTCTCTCTCTCTGTACTCAAAGTTAACAAAATGTCTAAATCAATATCCATAACCTAACTCCATTGAATATTATAGTGAAATCTCTATTTAACGGACTATATGGAGAGGAAAGTCCGTTTTATGGAGGTTCCTTAGATGTGAAACCCCCCTTGTAACGGATTATATTGTATAAGTCCGTTATATCGAGGGTCCGTTACATGTGAAACCCCCTTTGTAACGGAATATGTGAAAGACAAGTCCGTTATATGGAGGTTTTCACTGTAAATTACCCCTAAAAATATAAACATCTTCATCTCTCTCGATTTCACAAAAAAAAAAAATAATATTAAATAAGAAAACAAAAGACAAACAAAAAGTAACACTCAAACATATCCGTGTGTGGTGTGTGTGTGTGTGTGTGTGTGTGTGTGTGTGTGTGTGTGTGTGTCGTGGAAGGGTGGTGATGAAGAGGGAGAGGAGAGGTTATATTTAGTGGTTTAGGCTGATGGAAGGGGAATATAGGAGGGGGGTGGAAGAGATGAGGGATGGGAAGGGGGCGTGAGGGATGGGGAGGGGGCGTGAGGGATGGTGAAGGGATGGGGAGGGGGCGTGAGGGGGATGGGGAGGGGGCGTGAGAGATGGTGAAGGGATGGGGAGGGGGCGTGAGGGATGGTGAAGGGATGGGGAGGGGGCGTGAGGGATGGGGAAGGGATGGGGAGGGGGCGTGAGGGATGGGGAAGGGATGGGGAGGGGGCGTGAGGGATGGTGAAGGGATGGGAAGGAGGGCATGGAAGAGGTGGAGAATGGAGAATATGGGAGAGGTAAGGAATGGGTGTAAGGGTTTAAGATGTGGCTGGAAAAGAGAGGATGGGATTAGGTAGTGGTGGAGGGGGATTAGGTAGTGGTGGAGGAGGATTAGGTAGTGGTGGAGGGGGATTAGGTAGTGGTGGAGGGGGATTAGGTAGTGGTGGAGGGGGATTAGGTAGTGGTGGAGGGGGATTAGGTAGTGGTGGAGGAGGATTAGGTAGTGATGGAGGGGGATTAGGTAGTGGTGGAGGGGGATTAGGTAGTGGTGGAGGGGGATTAGGTAGTGGTGGAGGAGGGATTAGGTAGTGGTGGAGGAGGGATTAGGTAGTGGTGGAGGAGGGATTAGGTAGTGGTGGAGGGGGATTAGGTAGTGGTGGAGGGGGATTAGGTAGTGGAGGGGGATTAGGTAGTGGAGGGGGATTAGGTAGTGGTGGAGGAGGGATTAGGTAGTGGTGGAGGGGGATTAGGTAGTGGTGGAGGAGGATTAGGTAGTGGTGGAGGGGGATTAGGTAGTGGTGGAGGATTGATTTTGATTTTGCCGCTTGCAGCGGCTACTTTATTGTGCACCCCACACTCATCCTGTGAGCGGTAGCGCAAAAGGATTACAGAGTAGGGTTTACAAAGGGTCATAATAATTAACCCCCGTTGTCAGGATATTATGGCACTGAAAGTTACACAGTATTTCATTTACATTATTTGTTTAGTTCTATACATAAAGGGTAACTTATTCACAAATGCGTGAGAACAGGCGTGTGAGGCAGTATGTCTGGCCTCACACTTTGTTATTCACATTTACGTGGGAGGTATTCAAGCACATTGCGTATTTGGTTCTGTACATGAGAACTGACATAGATACTAAGTGCAAAAAAGTGGATACAATCTTAATATGTCGGCTATCTTGCCATTAGAGATGAAGTGTTGTGCCATTTCACACACAGTGTGCTTGGACCTGTCCCTAAAAGGTTCTATCTTCACACAGTCGAGGACGTAGTGTTCAAGTGTGTGGCCATATGTATGGCCACACACTTTACATTTAGTTTTGTTTACATCTGCTTGAGGAACATACTGCCAAAGGTACTTATATCCTAACCTTAATCTAGCTGTTACAACATCTTGTAATCTAGTGATCTTGTTACTTGCTCCATAAACGTGTTTCACTTGATACATCTCATCATGGTAAACTATGGATTGACTAGTGCCTGTTTGCACTTGTCTACTTGCGTCAAACTCATCAATAAGTTCTTTCCTAATTACAGTTTTAAGGGTTCTTTTTGACAGACCCAAATTGTATTCAACGGTGTCTTTGTTAGACGCGAGTTTGGCGAGGGCATCAACTCTGTCATGTTTTATGAGGCCTATGTGAGAGGGGATCCACAACAGTTTGACCCTGACACCCCGGTCAACAAGGCACGCATATTTGTGTCTGGCTTCAGAGACAAGAGCGTGACAACCTGGTGGAGGAGGAGGGATTAGGTAGTGGTGGAGGAGGGATTAGGTAGTGGTGGAGGAGGGATTACGTAGTGGTGGAGGGGGATTAGGTAGTGGTGGAGGGGGGTTAGATGGCATGGTGGGGGGGGTAGGAGGTCAGTGATATAATGGAGATGTAGGTTGAGAGGAGGAGAAAGAAGAATAATGAAAGGGGAGGAAGAGATGGAGGAGGAGGAGCATTGTAAGTCGGAGGGGTGGATGGGTGGGTGGGAGGGGGTAGAGACGGATAGTGCCACAGTGCCAGTAACAGTAACAACCCGGGTGGCACTGTCTATGGTGGTCGGAAAGCCCCACACATCTGGCACTCGTTTAAATTCTAAAACTCTTTCTCGTTTTTCCTCGGATTCAATCAGAATTTACGAGCTGGGCCAAGGCTCACACCTCCCTCATCCTTGCATATAGAAAAGTCATCGTGGGCTGAGGCGTCTTTCTGTCTGTCTGTCTGTCTGTTTTTATCTCTCTCTCTCTCTCTCCCACCCACCTACACGTAAAAAAGTTATCCTCTATAGTGATATTTTTTTTACACTCTCGGACGCGTCACAGTTATATACAGTACATGTTTGGGCCCAAGTCTATAAATCTGTCGTTATCTTTCAGCAAGAACCGAAAATAGAATATAGTTTAACCCTTTGGGGGACGATGGTTTAACCCTTTGGGGATTATGGTTTAACCCTTTGAGGACGATGGTTTAGCCCTTTGGGGGACGATGGTTTAACCCTTTGAGGATGATGGTTTAACCCTTTGAGGACGATGGTTTAAAATGAATGAGAGAGAGAGAGAGAGAGAGAGAGAGAGAGAGAGAGAGAGAGAGATTAAATAAATAGATAAAATATAATTAATTTATTCAGTGCTAGTTTATGCGATTCCTCCCTGTCATATGAAATAGTTGTGACATTACAATATTCATTACGTGTTCACAAAAGATTCATAGAAACTGCAAAAAAAAAAAAAAAAAAAAAAAAAAAAAAAATAATCTGAAGCTTGAGGACAAATCCGCTCAAACAATGTATTAATTCGACAAGAGGATTTGCTGTATGAATTTGTATTTTGTTTTTTTCGGTGTTTTGTGTAGTTGACGAGTATAAAGTGTAGTTGGCGAATACAAAGTGTAGATGGCGAATACAAAGTGTAGTTGGCGAATATAAAGTGTGGTTGGCGAATACAAAGTGTAGTTGGGTGTAGTTGGCGAATACAAAGTGTAGTTGGCGAATACAAAGTGTAGTTGGCGAATACCTCTTACATCTTAACCGGATAATAATAACCATGGTCTTATAACTAGACAGTACTGTACCTTCCAGAGCCTAATACCTCAGGTGTGTACGTCATTAAGAGCACTAATTAACCTGTCCTAGAGAGCATCATACAGTACCCAATACTATTTAAGAGAATATTGTAGTACTCTCAGTAATTAAAAAATCAATATTAATATCCTTGTGTAATTTAGAATATCACGTTACTATTAAATTACACACGATCGTAATTAAGTGACATTATCCATAAGTTGTATACAAAAATATTTTAGGTTCGTTGTGGTGGTGAATGTTATTGTATGTGACTTGTGAGTTTATGCTAATTGGTATTTTATTCTTGTAGATTTGTCGTATTTATTCATTTTATCTGGGTATATTTTTTTATAGTACCTGTCTATTGTATATAAAAGGTGTTAATTGCTTTGCCCACCTGTTGCCCTGTACCTGTCAGTTTTACGGTACCCATTCTTTCTGTCTCTTTTCATGGTATCTTTCTATCATATAAAAAGGGGTTAATTGCCCTTCCACCTGCTGTAGTGTATCTATCAAGCTCACCTGTCAGTCTCACATCCTGTCTTTTTCTCATAGTACCTGTCTATAGTATATAAAAGGACTTAATTGCCTCTTCCACCTGTCACTCAGTACCTGTCACCTTGTACCTGTCAATCTCGTAATTTTCATTCTTATTTCCGCTTCTTACAGTATCCATCTTTACTCTCTCTTCTTCTGTGTCATTATTTATCGTTTTATTCTTCACTGTGTTTCGTCCTCTCTCACTCGACGTTCATGATTGGTAAAATGAACAGTGAGAAATGAATCATCTCTGTTTAGTTTATTACGGCTGACGTGTGTGCGTGTGCGTGTGTGTGTGTGTGTGTGTGTGTGTGTGTGTGTGTGTGTGTGGCTCTGAGTTTCACTTTAACTTTCAAATTACCGAGTAAGCCAAATTAGCACAAGTAATTAGGGAATACTAGCAACTTAAAAAATACTAAAAAAATCTTGAACTTGCCAAAACTTGTCAGGAAAAACAAAAACAAAACAAAAAAAGATTTCTATGATGTTACCAGAGACGTATTTTATATTTATATTTATTTATATCATTATAGATAATTTTTTTTTTCTTCACTTTTTTCCCCCCAGACAATAATCACCACTTGATGAATCACTTAATATATCAGTCGTTGTGTTCGTGTTATTAGTGTCTTTTTGTTTTGTAAATATAATCATTTTTTTTATTATTAATTGTTTAATCTCTTCATTTCCATCCATTAGTCCATTTAACTTCACTTTACCACTTTAAACCCCCTGACCTTTATCCCTTAATTCTCCCCCCCCCTTAAATTCTACTTAGCCCCATTTAATCCCCCTTTAGCCGTCTTATTTTTCCTTTTAGACCTCCTAACTCCCCTTACCCCTTTAACCACCCTTTATCCCCCTCATGTCCCCCTTTAGACCCCATACACCCTTATATCCCCCCACCCCTTACCTCCCCCTTACCCCCTTAACTCCCCCTCCCCCTTCCCCTTATGGTGCTCGGTGGAAGAAATAAAAATGTTGGAGTATTTTTGTTGTTGTGTTGTTGTTGTGTTGTTGTTGTTGTGTTGTTGTTGTTGTGTTGTTGTTGTTGTGTTGTTGTTGTTGTGTTGTTGTTGTTGTGTTGTTGTTGTTGTTGTTGTTGTTGTTGTTGTTGTGTTTTTGTTGTTGTTGTGTTTGTTTACCTTCTCATTCACCGCCAAATTAATCCTAGAATCAGCTGTTGTGTGTGTGTGTGTGTGTGTGTGTGTGTGTGTGTGTGTGTGTGTTTCTATTTATATTTTTAACCAAACTCTGTTGTTAATTATTTGTTAATCACTTGCAGATTTTGGTTTTATGTTTGGTAAAGAAATAATTTTTTGTTTGCAATGTAAGAGAAACGGTCTATTGTTAACAAGTAATATAACAGAAGTAGTCTATTGTTAACAAGTAATATAACAGAAGTGGTCTATTGTTAACAAGTAATATAACAGAAGTGGTCTATTGTTAACAAGTAATATAACAGAAGTGGTCTATTGTTAACAAGTAATATAACAGAAGTGGTCTATTGTTAACAAGTAATATAACAGAAGTGGTCTATTGTTAACAAGTAATATAACAAAAGCTCTATATTGTTAACAAGTAATATAACAGAAGTGGTTTATTGTTAACAAGTAATATAACAAAAACGGTGTATTGTTAACAAGTAATATAACAGAAACGGTCTATTGTTAACAAGTAATATAACAGAAGCGGTCTATTGTTAACAAGTAATATAACAAAAACGGTCTATTGTTAACAAGTAATATAACAGAAACGGTCTATTGTTAACAAGTAATATAACAGAAACGGTCTATTGTTAACAAGTAATATAACAGAAGCTGTCTATTGTTAACAAGTAATATAACAAAAGCTCTCTATTGTTAATAAGTAATATAACAGAAGTGGTCTATTGTTAACAAGTAATATAACAGAAGTAGTCTATTGTTAACAAGTAATATAACAGAAGTAGTCTATTGTTAACAAGTAATATAACAGAAGTAGTCTATTGTTAACAAGTAATATAACAGAAGTGGTCTATTGTTAACAAGTAATATAACAGAAGTGGTCTATTGTTAACAAGTAATATAACAGAAGTAGTCTATTGTTAACAAGTAATATAACAGAAGTGGTCTATTGTTAACAAGTAATATAACAGAAGTGGTCTATTGTTAACAAGTAATATAACAGAAGTGGTCTATTGTTAACAAGTAATATAACAGAAGTGGTCTATTGTTAACAAGTAATATAACAGAAGTGGTCTATTGTTAACAAGTAATATAACAGAAGTGGTCTATGTTCACAAGTAATATAACAGAAGTGGTCTATTGTTAACAAGTAATATAACAAAAGCTCTATATTGTTAACAAGTAATATAACAGAAACGGTCTATTGTTAACAAGTAATATAACAGAAGTAGTCTATTGTTAACAAGTAATATAACAGAAGTGGTCTATTGTTACCCATCAATTATAACAACAACAAAGTTATACATACTTATGACTGTCTCTCGTGTGTACATGACCCGGGGACATTAATACTCACACAGATAAAAAGGTTTAATCCCTGGAGGCTATTTACTGAGAGAACTTTAACCCCCCTCCACCCCTCCCTACCCCACCCCACCCCACCCTACCCCACCCCACCCCACCCCACCCTACCCCACCCCACCGAGTAACAATCTCAGTTTCAACTTTTCACAATAAACTTTTTGATGACATCCAGAATTTTTTTTTTTTTTTAGTTTTTTAATAATTTGTTTTACTCCCATTAGATAATCATACGGGGTTTAATCGAGGTTTAATCGAGGTTTAATCGAGGTTTAATCGAGGTTTAATGTATGATAATCATTCTTAAAGATAAAGTTATGATATTATTTATTGTATGATTATTATGAGGATTATACTTGGGAAATATAGGAGTAAGAATGAATCAATGAATCAATGAATCAATGAATGAATCAATGAATCAATGAATGAATCAATGAATGAATCAATGAATCAATGAATCAATAATACTTTTAGTTCAGATATTGTCAAGTTCAAGTAATCTATAAGACTGTTATCTATGTAGTATTATAAAATTAACCGTCTCTGTCTATTTGTCTGTCTGTCTGTCTGTCTGTCTCTCTGTCTGTCTGTCTGTTTGTCTCTCAATAGTTGTAGCCCAAACCAAAGTATTGTCCTCTGTGCCGGTGTGTGTCGGAAGCCTGGCAATAATACACCTGCTGTGAATAACCAACCACTTCAATGGCCTCGGATGTAAACAAACTTGGACCGAAAAAATAGGTAAAAAAAAAAAAAAATTAGCTGTTCTTGTTATTGTTCGTATAACTGGGGATATATTTTTTTATTTGTTATAATATATAGAATGATTTTTGTTGTTGTTATTGTATTTTTTTTTTTTATTGTCTTAAAAAGTATGTATTGTATGAGTGATGAGGGAGAGAGAGGAAAGGGAGGAGGAAAGGGGAAGGGGGAAGGTGGGTGTAAGTAAGAGAGGAAGGGAAGGATGGATAGGGGGAGAGGGAGAGGAAGGGATGGAGGAAGAGAGTAAAGGATGGAGGAAAAGGGTAAAGGATGGAGGAATAGGAGAAGAGGGTAAGGGGAGGAGGAGGAGGAGGAAAGGGAAAGAGATAAAAGAGAAAGGGGAGGAGGAAAGAAAGAAAGAGAAGAAGAGTAAAGATTAAGGGGAAGAGGGGAGGAAGAAGAGGAAGAGGGGAGGAGGAAGAGGAAGAGGGGAGGAGGAAGAGGGAGAAAGGGAGGTAGTATGAGTGTAGTCGTAATCAACCCCCCACCTAAGGGACAGTCCCCCCCCCTCCCCCCTCTCTCTCCCTCTCGCCTTTATTCTCAGTCACAACTTGGCGATGACTCTTTGAAATTTTGACTAGAGAGAGAGGGAGAGAGAGAGAGAGAGGGATAGGGAGGGAGAAATGGAAGGGGAGAGAGAGAGAGAGAGAGAGAGAGAGAGAGAGAGAGAGAGAGAGAGAGAGGATGCATAACAGTAAAAGAAGCGATCAATTAGAGAGAAAGGGGGAGGGAAAGAGAGGGTGAATAACAGTGAAAGTTGGAAGAAACTAGAGAGAGAGAGAGAGAGAGAGAGAGAACTTACGTTTCATCTTCCTTCACCTTACACATTAGCTTTTAATTTTTTTTACACAAATTAACCTTCAACATGCAAAGCTTTTAGCTACAATTGCACCTTGCCACTGTAGCACCCCTATTGAGGGTAATTTGTAATGTAATTTGTACAGTTTAAAGATGAGAGAGAGAAGGAGGGTGGGTAAGTGAGAGAGAGAGAGAGAGAGAGAGAGAGAGAGAGAGAGAGAGAGAGAGAGAGAGAGAGAATGATAAAATAATTAACAAATATCCTGAAAATATATCAGAAAAACAAACAAAATTTCACCACGAAAAAAAAACACCCAAAGACACACCAAGAGAACTTAAAAAAAAAAAAAGTCTGAGATGCATATACTTTGAGCCCCACCTTGGCCTCCCCTCACCTCCGACCTCCACGCGTGTCTCTGGCCTCCGGGACGTACCGGATGAAAAGGCTCACCCAAACATAAAGAGAGAAATTTCACAGAATTCTGCCTAGGAATAGAATAGTCTTAGTTGTATACGAAGTGCCAGCCCAGCCCAGCCCAGGCCCAGCCCAGCCCAGCCCAGCCCAGCCCAGCTCAGCCCAGCCCAGACCAGCCCAGCCCAGCCCAGACCAGCCCAGCCCAGACCAGCCCAGCCCAGCCCAGCCCAGCCCAGTTCTGTGCCTAGGACTATTGCACTGTCTTGTCTGACACGGAATTATACGCAGGTACTTTTGATTGCCAGCTACTTCGACTCGGAAATTTACCTACACGACCACACCCAATGGCCTGCCAGGTAGTATCTTTACGATTTTGTACAGTTACACAATATGAAACAACGAACGAAGGACTTTCTCAACCCTACCAAGACAAGAGGAATCGCGGTGTTTATAATGAAATCCATCCGTATAAAGGTATTTTTTTGAAGCGTGTACACCGTGATTTATTTCGAACTAGACAAAATATTCTTCTGGTCAACTGTAACCAGGAAACCGATGTATATCCAGACGAACAACAACAACACGTACATAACAGAGTGTACAGATGAGATTCAGGTAGATGGGAGAGGAGGTTTGGGTGTCAATTTTATTGTGGTAGAAAAATAACAACATTCTGAATCGACACAGATGTCCTCAAAACCTCTGGTATAAAAGACGACAGAGAACCATAACTTATACACGAAGGCAACTGATTACTCCAAGGATCAAAAGTTTAGAATTACATAAAGTTACTTGACGAAGAAGAAGAAGAAGAAGAATATTGGACGATAGTATAGGCTAGAAACTATCCCAAGACTGAACAAATTAGCTGGTATTATAACCCTAAGTATACCAGTGAACAAAGGCAGAGAGCTGTTAGGAGCCTCATTGAGTGGGGAGATGTGAGCTCCTGAGCCTGACAGATACGACCCAGTAATTCTCACATATATGAAAGGGAGTCTCACGTTCTTAATAAAGATTTACCATAACAGCGTCGAGGAGTGAGTGAGTGAGTGTGGTGATGGTAATATACTGTCTCAAGAACACAAATCAAAATGGACAAATGAATCGAGGGAGGAAATGTATATCTTATTTTAATATGCAACTGCTGGCTGACTAAGAATATGGAGAGAGAGAGAGAGAGAGAGAGAGAGAGAGAGAGAGAGAGAGAGGGGGGGAGTGAGAGAAATATGGACTACCGAAAGCCAAGTATTTCATCAGTCGGGTGAATGAGAAGGAGGATGGAACATAACCGACCCGTGAGCTTCTAACTCCTCTGTTTATCCCTGAATCATACCATAAGACTCGAGAACAAAAGGACACACTACATTAGTCTCAAGAGGACATACAGACAGACCCAAGTGGCTGTCACCAATAGTCCGCGAGCCATCCAATTACTCGGCAATAGTAGCGGTGTGTTCGTGTCTACACTGCATCAGGGAGGAGGAGGAGGGGAGAAGGGACTGGGTAAACAACGTCATACTATTTCACACATTCATCGCCTTGTTGTACCGTCTAATAGGGTAGGGATTACCTCCTTCTGCTCCTATTGGTTTATATCGTTGTGTGTGTGTGTGTGTGTGTGTGTGTGTGTGTGTGTGTGTGTGTGTGTGTGTGTGTGTGTGTGTTAAGACCAGTATATGTCTACGTAGTTTTAATTGATAAGATAATTCACACACACACACACACACACACACGACGCCTTTGACAGGACAGCCACGACTGAGGAGCCTCCAGGCCTCTGTCTCGCTACAACTACATACCGCCTTTGTTCCTCTCCTCCACCCCCCCCCCCCCTCCCTCCCCCTTCTCCTCATCTTCTTCCCCCCTCTACCTCCTTCTTCATCTTCTCTCCTTAATGTATTCTCTCACCTTCCCTCAGACGATGTAGATAGTCTTCCTCTACCATGTACTATCTCCTCCTCCTCCTCCTTCTACTACTACTACTACTACTACTACTACTACTACTACTACTACTACTACTACTCTCTTTAACCATTCCATCAAGACAGTATTTACGTAATCCTTCCATATGTCCTATTAAAAAAATTGTCATACTCTTTATTAATTCTGTAGATGCAAACCTTTGGTAAATTTGTCCTGTAACTTCTATTTTGTAGTATTTATCTCACTGTTATTGCTTCAAGTGCTTCAATTATCAGAGTTCAAGTGCTTCAACTACTCAAGGTTAGTGCTTTAAGTACTTGCTTCAACTACCAGGTTCATTCCTTCAATTGCTTCAGCTACCAGGTTCATTCCTTCAATTGCTTCAGCTACCAGGTTCACTCCTTCAATTGCTTCAACTACCAGGTTTATTACTTCAAGTATTTGCTTCTACTACCAGGGTTATTGCTTCAGTTACCAGGGTTATCATCTAGTTAAGGGTCAAAGTTGTGTGGGTAACGCTTGTCATCCTCCTACACAACACAACCGTAGTGGACGACGTCAACACAAGGGTCTGAGGCCGTAATAACAGAATACTTGTGTCCCAGGTATGAACTGCCGTGCATATATTTTATTAAAAACTTGACATGCCTTTGGAATATCAACAGGAGGTGACCCGCCGCCCCCTTACCCCTTCGCCTTTTCTCCTTCCTCCTCACCTCCCTTTCCTATCCTTTCCTTCACTTCACTCCCCCTCCTCCATTCCCCTATACGCCCTAACCCCTCCCCTTTCCCTTTACCTCCTAACCTCTCCCCCCTTCCTTCCCCTAACGCCTCCTTTTCCCCTTCACCTCCCAATCCCTCCCTCCCTTTCCCTTTAACCTCCCCTCCCGTCCCCTCTCCCACACCATGAAAGCATTAAACACTTCCTCTTCCACGATACCAACATAAAATTCCTATGTCTTTTTTGTTATAAACCTTTGTCAGTAAAAGAGACTCCAGCCATATTTTTTTTTATTACAATTAATGAATGTACGATTTTATATTAGTATTTCCCATATAAGAACATATTTATACATACACTCTCCAAAAAACCTTCTCGAACACCTGGTGACGATGGATGTGAGAATGAGCAGAATGGGGCTTGTCATCTCGGAATGGTTTCAGATTCTTCGTTCATTTATTCAGACTGCATAGTGCTTATAGCGCCCGAGAAGTTTGTGGTGAGAGTTGACAGTCCCCTTCACTAGTGCGTTTACAGGGTCTCGTCATATAAACATTCCACAAATCATTACATTGAGATATTTGTTTTTATAATGTTTTACTTTGATTCCATAGTATGTCTACTATTGCGAGTTTCCTTCTGTCGAATTTGTAATCAAACACAACGCTTCCACACTGCCCAAAACCTGACGAGCCCCTGTAAACGCACTAGTGAAGAGGACTGACTGTACATGTAATATCGGTTCAGGAATATTTTGAAAGGAATTAAGATATATTTAAGTTGATTTGTTTACCTAATATCCCTCCAAATTTCTTGAACAATCTGAACAAAAACAAACTATACTGTTGCATCCATCTTGTGTCCAGGTCAAACTTAAGTAATTGTTCATCGCTTCTTCCCATCAACTTATTTCCATGTTCAAGTGATTCAAGATTCCCACGAGACCAAAGTGTGTTCTCAATTGTTTGCCTCTGATCAACCCTACAGTGGACGACGACTCATCTAGAATTGTATAAACAGTAAACCCTCTCAATAGCGGACTTCTCAGTATAGTAATGGATATAGAAATGCCTGTCAATAACGAACTACTCAGTAAAGTAATAGATACGGTAAACCCTCTCAATAGCGGATTTCTCAGTAAAGTCATGGATATAGTAAACCCTCCCAATAACGGACTAGATTCAGCACCAGATAATGTTTGTTGCTTGTTCTAAAATAACAACACCCTCCATTGACTTACGAGAACATATATAAGTGTGTGTATGTGTGTGTGTGTGTGTGTGTGTGTGTGTGTGTGTGTGTGTGTGTGTGTGTGTTCCGTCACTCACGATGGGAAACCTTGACGAGATTGAGTGACACTTGTTCAGTCTCTCCTCTTTACTTTGTATTTTCGTGTTGGTGATGTGTTGGTGATGTGTTGGTGATGTGTTGGTGATGTGTTGGTGATGTGTTGGTGGTGTGTTGGTGGTGTGTTGGTGGTGTGTTGGTGATGTGTTGGTAGTGTGTTGGTGATGTGTTGGAAAGGGTTAACTCATCGTCGTCAAAAGGTTAAACCAACGTCATCAAAAAATTAATGTCTCAAGTTTCTTATAAATCTTGTGGGTAAAAAAAAAAAAAAAAAAAAAAAAAACAAGCATTAAGATTAAGAAAACTCATTTACAGAACACTAAAATGTAAAACAATTGAATCAGCAACACATAAAAGAAGCACAACACAACACAGAGTCAAATGAGAACGACTTTATAAGCCTCGGTCGTCGTCATAAAACTGAGCACAATCACAGTTTTGAGCTGGACTCACTCTTAAACTGCATTACTGAGGCAGCAAGGTGAGCTAACCGGCCATTCTCTTAATCTACGGCCGTCCTGGGTTTAGGAGTCACCTCGAACAGGATAATTTTCTCTTTCTCGGCGATATACTGACACTTAGCGTAATGAAGATGGCGTCCTTAGGGAACCCTTCACATAATAGATGCAGCGGCTAGCGGCTGGACGGATGGGGGTCAACTTAATTTGGAAACTCCTTCAAGGAATCCTTTCCTTATCTACAACTGGCTCCAGCGTCTTACTCTTACCAACATATTCACTATATCTTCACTACCAATATATTCACTGTACTTTATCTTCACTCAATGGCACTATACACTATATCTTCACTATATGGCACTATACACTATATCTTCACTCTATGGCACTATACACTATATCTTCACTCTATGGCACTATACACTATATCTTCACTCTATGGCACTATACACTATATCTTCACTATATGGCACTATACACTATATCTTCACTCTATGGCACTATACACTATATCTTCACTCTATGGCACTATACACTATATCTTCACTATGGCACTATACACTATATCTTCACTCTATGGCACTATACACTATATCTTCACTCTATGGCACTATACACTATATCTTCACTATATGGCACTATACACTATATCTTCACTCTATGGCACTATACACTATATCTTCACTCTATGGCACTATACACTATATCTTCACTATGGCACTATACACTATATCTTCACTATATGGCACTATACACTCTATCTTCACTATATGGCACTATACACTATATCTTCACTATATGGCACTATACACTATATCTTCACTCTATGGCACTATACACTATATCTTCACTCTATGGCACTATACACTATATCTTCACTATATGGCACTATACACTATATCTTCACTCTATGGCACTATACACTATATCTTCACTATATGGCACTATACATTATATCTTCACTATATGGCACTATGCACTATATCTTCACTCTATGGCACTATACACTATATCTTCACTCTATGGCACTATACACTATATCTTCACTATATGGCACTAATAATGATTAAATAACCATTACCAGGTGTTATTGTTCTTGCGTCACTGATCAAAATTTAATGTGTTAATGTCATCGTACTCAAGGGGTTTAATGTTATTGTACTCAAGGGGTTTAATGTTATTGTACTCAAGGGGTTTAATGTTATTGTACTCAAGGGGTTTAATGTTATTGTACTCAAGGGGTTTAATGTTATTGTACTCAGGGGTTTAATGTATGTGCTCAAGGGGTTTAATGTTATTGTACTCAAGGGGTTTAATGTTATTGTACTCAAGGGGTTTAATGTTATTGTACTCAAGGGGTTTAATGTTATTGTACTCAAGGGGTTTAATGTTATTGTACTCAAGGGGTTTAATGTTATTGTGCTCAAGGGGTTTAATGTTATTGTGCTCAAGGGGTTTAATGTCATTGTACTCAAGGGGTTTAGTGTTATTGTACTCAAGGGGTTTAATGTTATTGTACTCAAGGGGTTTAATGTTATTGTACTCAAGGGGTTTAATGTTATTGTACTCAAGGGGTTTAATGTTATTGTACTCAAGGGGTTTAATGTTATTGTACTCAAGGGGTTTAATGTTATTGTACTCAAGGGGTTTAATGTTATTGTACTCAAGGGGTTTAATGTTATTGTACTCAAGGGGTTTAATGTTATTGTACTCAAGGGGTTTAATGTTATTGTACTCAAGGGGCTTAATGTTATTGTACGCAAGGGGTTTAATGTTATTGTACTCAAGGGGTTTAATGTTATTGTACTGAAGGGATAAAACGTCGTATTATAACGGGCACAGAACAACTCGACCTTACAATGTTTTAAGTCATTGTTGGGAATATCTGTCTGTCTTCTCTAATCTGTCTATCTTGTCTCTGTCTGTCTGTCTGTCTGTCTGGTCTGTCTGTCTGTCTGTCTGTCTGTCTGTCTGTCTGTCTTGTTTGTTCTGTCTGTCTGTCTGTCTGTCGTGTTGTTTGACAGAGCACCACCAAGACTCATCCCTTAATACGCCTGGGAGGAGGCTTTCAGGTCAGGGCGAGTACAGGTCAGGGCGAGTCCAGGTCATGGCGGGTGTAGGTCAGGGCGATGTAGGTCAAGGCGGGTCCACCTCTTTCCCCTGACACACAACACGAAATTTGACTTCCATGTGAGGTCAGGGAATCCATTTTTTTTTTTTTTTGTATTTAAAACCAGAAAAGCTTTTGTTTTGTGGGATCTTGAAGCTTTTTGTTATCTTTTTCTTTTGTTGTTAAGCTGAGATAAAGTTTAGTTACTACGGTGAAATCTATCGAGTGACGTTTGATTTAGTATATGACTTTAGGGACATTTCTTTCTTTCTTTCGTTCTTTCTTTTGTTAGTGAATTCCTTGTAATTTTTCATTCAGATTCATTAATTTTACTTCTACAAATATCTATGGTGTTTTAACAGAGGAAATGATGTAATAAAGAAGAAAAAAAAACG
>CAUDMG010003571.1:2415000-2417500 GCA_958450375.1 Homarus gammarus | reverse complement strand
TCTCTCTCTCTCTCTCTCTCTCTCTCTCGTCTTATTACATTACTAAGAGGTGCCTGGCCACGACTTAACGCCCACATTATCCTTATTTGAGGAGCTGTGAGGAGGGAGAGGTGAGGGGAAATGAGGGGGAAGGGAGGGGGAGAGGTGAGGGGAAAGGAGGAGGGAGAGGTGAGGGGGAAAGGGGGGGAGAGAGAATCGGATGAAAGTAAAATAAAGGAAGAGAAGAGAAAGGGATTAGGGTAAAAGAAAAAGGACATGGAAGTAAGAAAAACAGAGAGAGTGAGAGAGAGAGAGAGAGAGAGAGAGAGAGAGAGAGAGAGAGGAGAGAGAGAGAGAGAGAGAGAGATGACTAGTGAGGCTCAATTAACCAAGAAGTTGTTGATTTCACAACGAGACAAAAAGGAAATTTATTAGTTGTCGAGGTTACCCCCCCTCTCTCTCTCTCTCTCTCTCTCCCTCTCTCTCTCTCTCTCTCCTCTCTCTCTCTCTCTCTCTCTCTCTCTCTCCTTTCCTACATAACAGAGAGTTACACTGTCATAGCGGCCCACCTATATTGACCTTATCTGACGGGAGGGGAAGGGAGGGGAAAGGGAGGGGAAGGGAGAGGGGAGGGAATGGAAGGGAGAGGGAGAAGGAAAGACAAAGAAAGAATCGAGTGTGGAAAGAGGGAGGGGAGGAATGGAAGAAGGAGAGTTGAGAAGGAAACGAGAGAGGAGGGGAGAGAAGAAGAGGGTGGGAGATAAAGGGAGAGATGGGAAAGGGAGTTACGAGGGTTAGCAGAGAAAAAAGAGGAGTGAAAAGGAAGGGAGGGAAGATGTGTAGAGCGTGGAAAAGGGAGAGAGAGAGAGAGAGAGGGAGAGGAGAGAGAGAGAGAGAGAGAGAGAGAGAGAGAGAGAGAGAGAGAGAGAGAGAAAAGAAAGAAAAAAGGGATATGAAAGGGTAGGGTTTCTGTTATTCAAGATCTCTCTCTCTCTCTCTCTCTCTCTCTCTCTCTCTCTCTCTCTCTCTCTCTCTCTCATAATGGAAGGTTTTATCCCAGCTTAAACATTACTGAAGGAAATCTGTCTTGTCTCGTAAGAAAGTTATATCTACCTTTACATAAAAGCTTTATTCTTAAGCTTACCACAGCTTAGTATACATATTACGTGTATACCCGCATGTATAGTTACGTAAAAGTATAGATACATGGGTTAGGTTAGGTTAGGTTACACACACACTTAAAAGTATACATACAATATACGTAGGAACGAGCGAATGAGTAAGTATACATGTACGGATAGGTAGAAACATGTGTAAGTATGCGTATACATGCAGGCACACACACACACACACACACACACACACACACACACACACACACACACACACACACACCTCCTGCAGACACAAGATAAAACAAACACCAAACAAAGAAACAAACAAACAGACAGAGAATAGTGCCTCTTGATGCGACGAGAGAGAGAGAGAGAGAGAGAGAGAGAGAGAGAGAAGAGAGAGAGAGAGAGAGAGAGATCAGAAAGAAAGAAAGAAAGGTCAAGAAAACCTACTGAATGTAATTTGTTGAAGTTAAGCCAACTCATTAGGGGAGAGGGGAAGAGAGATGGAGGGAGAGGTGAGGGGGGGGGAGAGAAGGGGAAGGAGGGGTGGGAGGGGAGAGATAAGGGGGGGGGGGGTCTTTTCTCCTAATGTTATTTCGTTCTCCCTGTACGTCTCCTCCTGTTTCTCTCACCGTCTCCTACCTCGTATCTCCTCAAGTTTCTCCTCGTATCAATCTCCTCCCCCCCTCCCCTTCGTCTCTCACTGTCTACTGTCTACTGTCTTTCGTGTGTGTGTGTTACTGTAGGTTAGGTTAGGTTAGTAGGTTAGGTTAGGTTAGTTTACGCGAGGTTAGGTTAGATTAGGTTAGGTTAGGTTAGGTTTTCTCCTCTTGACCTCTAATAGACGCAGCTTAAGTGGTCATTAGAGGCCCTTACCGCATGACAGACGCCAATTACACGGTGCATGACGCATGGGTGATCTGTACCATGCATAACACGGCACCCTCCACCACTCGGGTCAGACAGATGGCAGTCAGGTAGCGCTACAGGACATGGGCAAGGTTCTTCAGTACCACTAAATAATTGGGTACGTGATATACATTAATTCCATAATATATTTAGTATTGGATGGATTTTTTTTCTACCAAGGTTTTGATATCTTATAGTGGAGAAAATTGCATCACATAATAAGTGGACCAAATTGTATTACGTGTAAAAGACTGGAGAATACTGCATTACCTAAATTAGACTGGACAAAATTAAAAATTACGTCACATAACTAATAGACTGGACAAAATTGCATCATAAAAGACAGACCGGACAAAATAGCATCACAAAAACAACAGACTGGACAAAATTACACGACAAAAAATAATACACCGGACAAAATTACATCACAAAAAATAATACACCGGACAAAATTACCCCATAAATTCAGTAGAGTCCAAAAATATAACTCTACT
>CAUDMG010003571.1:2377500-2410000 GCA_958450375.1 Homarus gammarus | reverse complement strand
CTCTTCTTCTCTCCCTCCTCTCTACCTACCCTCCTTATTCTCTCCCTCCTCTCTACCTACCTTCCTTCTCCCTTCCTTCCTCTCTACCTACCTTCCTTCTCCCTTCCTTCCTCTCTACGTACCCTCCTTACTTGCTGTTCGTATATAAGCCTCCAGCCTCCTCCTCCTGTTCCTCCCTCCTCCTCTTCCTCCTTCCTTGCCCATTGTATCCTTACACTAAACTTAATTAAACAACTTCTGTGTCATTCTTCCGGCAACAAAATTAACTTATCGTAGTTTTTTTTACACGATTCTCACTATACATTTTTTTTACACGATTCTCACTATACATTTTTTTACACGATTCTCACTATACATTTTTTTTACACGATTCTCACTATACATTTTTTTTACACGATTCTCACTATACATTTTTTTTACACGATTCTCACTATACATTTTTTTACACGATTCTCACGCTACGTTTTTTTTTCTTCTTTATTACATCATTTCCTCTGTTAAAACACCATAGATATTTGTAGAAGTAAAATTAATGAATCTGAATGAAAAATTACAAGGAATTCAATAACAAAAGAAAGAACGAAAGAAAGAAAGAAATGTCCCTAAAGTCATATACTAAATCAAACGTCACTCGATAGATTTCACCGTAGTAACTAAACTTTATCTCAGCTTAACAACAAAAGAAAAAGATAGCAAAAAGCTTCAAGATCCCACAAAACAAAAGCTTTTCTGGTTTTAAATACAAAAAAAAAAAAATGGATTCCCTGACCTCACATGGAAGTCAAATTTCGTGTTGTGTGTCAGGGGAAAGAGATGGACCCGCCTTGACCTACATCGCCCTGACCTACACCCGCCATGATTAGAATCGCCCTGACCTGTACTCGCCCTGACCTGAAAGCCTCCTCCCAGGCGTATTGAGGGATGAGTCTTGGTGGTGCTCTGTCAAACAACACGACAGACAGACAGACAGACAGAACAAACAAGACAGACAGACAGACAGACAGACAGACAGACAGACAGACCAGACAGACAGACAGACAGACAGAGACAAGATAGACAGATTAGAGAAGACAGACAGATATTCCCAACAATGACTTAAAACATTGTAAGGTCGAGTTGTTCTGTGCCCGTTATAAGACGACGTTTTATCCCTTGAGTACGCTGACATTAAACCCCTGAGTACAATAACATTAAACCCCTTGAGTACAATAACATTAAACCCCTTGAGTACAATAACATTAAACCCCTTGAGTACAATAACATTAAACCCCTTGAGTACAATAACATTAAACCCCTTGAGTACAATAACATTAAACCCCTTGAGTACAATAACATTAAACCCCTTGAGTACAATAACATTAAGCCCCTTGAGTACAATAACATTAAACCCCTTGAGTACAATAACATTAAACCCCTTGAGTACAATAACATTAAACCCCTTGAGTACAATAACATTAAACCCCTTGAGTACAATAACACTAAACCCCTTGAGTACAATGACATTAAACCCCTTGAGCACAATAACATTAAACCCCTTGAGCACAATAACATTAAACCCCTTGAGTACAATAACATTAAACCCCTTGAGTACAATAACATTAAACCCCTTGAGTACAATAACATTAAACCCCTTGAGTACAATAACATTAAACCCCTTGAGTACAATAACATTAAACCCCTTGAGCACAATAACATTAAACCCCTTGAGTACAATAACATTAAACCCCTTGAGTACAATAACATTAAACCCCTGAGTACGATAACATTAAACCCCTTGAGTACAATAACATTAAACCCCTGAGTACAATAACATTAAACCCCTTGAGTACAATAACATTAAACCCCTTGAGTACGATGACATTAACACATTAAATTTTAATCAGTGACGCAAGAATAATAACACCTGGTAATGGTTATTTAATCATTATTAGTGCCATATAGTGAAGATATAGTGTATAGTGCCATAGAGTGAAGATATAGTGTATAGTGCCATAGAGTGAAGATATAGTGCATAGTGCCATATAGTGAAGATATAATGTATAGTGCCATATAGTGAAGATATAGTGTATAGTGCCATAGAGTGAAGATATAGTGTATAGTGCCATATAGTGAAGATATAGTGTATAGTGCCATAGAGTGAAGATATAGTGTATAGTGCCATAGAGTGAAGATATAGTGTATAGTGCCATATAGTGAAGATATAGTGTATAGTGCCATATAGTGAAGATAGAGTGTATAGTGCCATATAGTGAAGATATAGTGTATAGTGCCATAGTGAAGATATAGTGTATAGTGCCATAGAGTGAAGATATAGTGTATAGTGCCATAGAGTGAAGATATAGTGTATAGTGCCATATAGTGAAGATATAGTGTATAGTGCCATAGAGTGAAGATATAGTGTATAGTGCCATAGAGTGAAGATATAGTGTATAGTGCCATAGTGAAGATATAGTGTATAGTGCCATAGAGTGAAGATATAGTGTATAGTGCCATAGAGTGAAGATATAGTGTATAGTGCCATATAGTGAAGATATAGTGTATAGTGCCATAGAGTGAAGATATAGTGTATAGTGCCATAGAGTGAAGATATAGTGTATAGTGCCATAGAGTGAAGATATAGTGTATAGTGCCATATAGTGAATATAGTGTATAGTGCCATAGAGTGAAGATAAAGTACAGTGAATATATTGGTAGTGAAGTTATAGTGAATATGTTGGTAAGAGTAAGACGCTGGAGCCAGTTGTAGATAAGGAAAGGATTCCCTGAAGGAGTTTCCAAATTAAGTTGACCCCCATCCGTCCAGCCGCTAGCCGCTGCATCTATTATGTGAAGGGTTCCCTAAGGACGCCATCTTCATTACGCTAAGTGTCAGTATATCGCCGAGAAAGAGAAAATTATCCTGTTCGAGGTGACTCCTAAACCCAGGACGGCCGTAGATTAAGAGAATGGCCGGTTAGCTCACCTTGCTGCCTCAGTAATGCAGTTTAAGAGTGAGTCCAGCTCAAAACTGTGATTGTGCTCAGTTTTATGACGACGACCGAGGCTTATAAAGTCGTTCTCATTTGACTCTGTGTTGTGTTGTGCTTCTTTTATGTGTTGCTGATTCAATTGTTTTACATTTTAGTGTTCTGTAAATGAGTTTTCTTAATCTTAATGCTTGTTTTTTTTTTTTTTTTTTTTTTTTTTTTACCCACAAGATTTATAAGAAACTTGAGACATTAATTTTTTGATGACGTTGGTTTAACCTTTTGACGACGATGAGTTAACCCTTTCCAACACATCACCAACACACTACCAACACATCACCAACACACCACCAACACACCACCAACACACCACCAACACATCACCAACACATCACCAACACATCACCAACACATCACCAACACATCACCAACACGAAAATACAAAGTAAAGAGGAGAGACTGAACAAGTGTCACTCAATCTCGTCAAGGTTTCCCATCGTGAGTGACGGAACACACACACACACACACACACACACACACACACACACACACACACACACACATACACACACTTATATATGTTCTCGTAAGTCAATGGAGGGTGTTGTTATTTTAGAACAAGCAACAAACATTATCTGGTGCTGAATCTAGTCCGTTATTGGGAGGGTTTACTATATCCATGACTTTACTGAGAAATCCGCTATTGAGAGGGTTTACCGTATCTATTACTTTACTGAGTAGTTCGTTATTGACAGGCATTTCTATATCCATTACTATACTGAGAAGTCCGCTATTGAGAGGGTTTACTGTTTATACAATTCTAGATGAGTCGTCGTCCACTGTAGGGTTGATCAGAGGCAAACAATTGAGAACACACTTTGGTCTCGTGGGAATCTTGAATCACTTGAACATTAAAATAAGTTGATGGGAAGAAGCGATGAACAATTACTTAAGTTTGACCTGGACACAAGATGGATGCAACAGTATAGTTTGTTTTTGTTCAGATTGTTCAGGAAACTTGGAGGGATATTAGGTAAACAAATCAACTTAAATATATCTTAATTCCTTTCAAAATATTCCTGAACCGATATTACATGTACAGTCAGTCCTCTTCACTAGTGCGTTTACAGGGGCTCGTCAGGTTTTGGGCAGTGTGGCAGCGTTGTGTTTGATTACAAATTCGACAGAAGGAAACTCGCAATAGTAGACATACTATGGAATCAAAGTAAAACATTATAAAAACAAATATCTCAATGTAATGATTTGTGGAATGTTTATATGACGAGACCCTGTAAACGCACTAGTGAAGGGGACTGTCAACTCTCACCACAAACTTCTCGGGCGCTATAAGCACTATGCAGTCTGAATAAATGAACGAAGAATCTGAAACCATTCCGAGATGACAAGCCCCATTCTGCTCATTCTCACATCCATCGTCACCAGGTGTTCGAGAAGGTTTTTTGGAGAGTGTATGTATAAATATGTTCTTTATATGGGAAATACTAATATAAAATCGTACATTCATTAATTGTAATAAAAAAAAATATGGCTAGAGTCTCTTTTACTGACAAAGGTTTATAACAAAAAAGACATAGGAATTTTATGTTGGTATCGTGGAAGAGGAAGTGTTTAATGCTTTCATGGTGTGGGAGAGGGGACGGGAGGGGAGGTTAAAGGGAAAGGGAGGGAGGGATTGGGAGGTGAAGGGGAAAAGGAGGCGTTAGGGGAAGGAAGGGGGGAGAGGTTAGGAGGTAAAGGGAAAGGGGAGGGGTTAGGGCGTATAGGGGAATGGAGGAGGGGGAGTGAAGTGAAGGAAAGGATAGGAAAGGGAGGTGAGGAGGAAGGAGGAAAGGCGAAGGGGTAAGGGGGCGGCGGGTCACCTCCTGTTGATATTCCAAAGGCATGTCAAGTTTTTAATAAAATATATGCAAGGCAGTTCATACCTGGGACACAAGTATTCTGTTATTACGGCCTCAGACCCTTGTGTTGACGTCGTCCACTACGGTTGTGTTGTGTAGGAGGATGACAAGCGTTACCCACACAACTTTGACCCTTAACTAGATGATAACCCTGGTAACTGAAGCAATAACCCTGGTAGTAGAAGCAAATACTTGAAGTAATAAACCTGGTAGTTGAAGCAATTGAAGGAGTGAACCTGGTAGCTGAAGCAATTGAAGGAATGAACCTGGTAGCTGAAGCAATTGAAGGAATGAACCTGGTAGTTAAGCAATTGAAGGAATGAACCTGGTAGTTGAAGCAAGTACTTAAAGCACTAACCTTGAGTAGTTGAAGCACTTGAACTCTGATAATTGAAGCACTTGAAGCAATAACAGTGAGATAAATACTACAAAATAGAAGTTACAGGACAAATTTACCAAAGGTTTGCATCTACAGAAATAATAAAGAGTATGACAATTTTTTTTAATAGGACATATGGAAGGATTACGTAAATACTGTCTTGATGGAATGGTTAAAGAGAGTAGTAGTAGTAGTAGTAGTAGTAGTAGTAGTAGAAGGAGGAGGAGGAGATAGTACATGGTAGAGGAAGACTATCTACATCGTCTGAGGGAAGGTGAGAGAATACATTAAGGAGAGAAGATGAAGAAGGAGGTAGAGGGGGGAAGAAGATGAGGAGAAGGGGGAGGGAGGGGGGGGGGGTGGAGGAGAGGAACAAAGGCGGTATGTAGTTGTAGCGAGACAGAGGCCTGGAGGCTCCTCAGTCGTGGCTGTCCTGTCAAAGGCGTCGTGTGTGTGTGTGTGTGTGAATTATCTTATCAATTAAAACTACGTAGACATATACTGGTCTTAACACACACACACACACACACACACACACACACACACACACACACACAACGATATAAACCAATAGGAGCAGAAGGAGGTAATCCCTACCCTATTAGACGGTACAACAAGGCGATGAATGTGTGAAATAGTATGACGTTGTTTACCCAGTCCCTTCTCCCCTCCTCCTCCTCCCTGATGCAGTGTAGACACGAACACACCGCTACTATTGCCGAGTAATTGGATGGCTCGCGGACTATTGGTGACAGCCACTTGGGTCTGTCTGTATGTCCTCTTGAGACTAATGTAGTGTGTCCTTTTGTTCTCGAGTCTTATGGTATGATTCAGGGATAAACAGAGGAGTTAGAAGCTCACGGGTCGGTTATGTTCCATCCTCCTTCTCATTCACCCGACTGATGAAATACTTGGCTTTCGGTAGTCCATATTTCTCTCACTCCCCCCCCTCTCTCTCTCTCTCTCTCTCTCTCTCTCTCTCTCTCTCTTCCATATTCTTAGTCAGCCAGCAGTTGCATATTAAAATAAGATATACATTTCCTCCCTCGATTCATTTGTCCATTTTGATTTGTGTTCTTGAGACAGTATATTACCATCACCACACTCACTCACTCACTCCTCGACGCTGTTATGGTAAATCTTTATTAAGAACGTGAGACTCCCTTTCATATATGTGAGAATTACTGGGTCGTATCTGTCAGGCTCAGGAGCTCACATCTCCCCACTCAATGAGGCTCCTAACAGCTCTCTGCCTTTGTTCACTGGTATACTTAGGGTTATAATACCAGCTAATTTGTTCAGTCTTGGGATAGTTTCTAGCCTATACTATCGTCCAATATTCTTCTTCTTCTTCTTCTTCGTCAAGTAACTTTATGTAATTCTAAACTTTTGATCCTTGGAGTAATCAGTTGCCTTCGTGTATAAGTTATGGTTCTCTGTCGTCTTTTATACCAGAGGTTTTGAGGACATCTGTGTCGATTCAGAATGTTGTTATTTTTCTACCACAATAAAATTGACACCCAAACCTCCTCTCCCATCTACCTGAATCTCATCTGTACACTCTGTTATGTACGTGTTGTTGTTGTTCGTCTGGATATACATCGGTTTCCTGGTTACAGTTGACCAGAAGAATATTTTGTCTAGTTCGAAATAAATCACGGTGTACACGCTTCAAAAAATACCTTTATACGGATGGATTTCATTATAAACACCGCGATTCCTCTTGTCTTGGTAGGGTTGAGAAAGTCCTTCGTTCGTTGTTTCATATTGTGTAACTGTACAAAATCGTAAAGATACTACCTGGCAGGCCATTGGGTGTGGTCGTGTAGGTAAATTTCCGAGTCGAAGTAGCTGGCAATCAAAAGTACCTGCGTATAATTCCGTGTCAGACAAGACAGTGCAATAGTCCTAGGCACAGAACTGGGCTGGGCTGGGCTGGGCTGGGCTGGTCTGGGCTGGGCTGGTCTGGGCTGGGCTGGGCTGGTCTGGGCTGGGCTGGGCTGAGCTGGGCTGGGCTGGGCTGGGCTGGGCTGGGCTGGGCTGGTCTGGGCTGGGCTGGGCTGGCACTTCGTATACAACTAAGACTATTCTATTCCTAGGCAGAATTCTGTGAAATTTCTCTCTTTATGTTTGGGTGAGCCTTTTCATCCGGTACGTCCCGGAGGCCAGAGACACGCGTGGAGGTCGGAGGTGAGGGGAGGCCAAGGTGGGGCTCAAAGTATATGCATCTCAGACTTTTTTTTTTTTAAGTTCTCTTGGTGTGTGTTTGGGTGTTTTTTTTTTCGTGGTGAAATTTTGTTTGTTTTTCTGATATATTTTCAGGATATTTGTTAATTATTCTCTCTCTCTCTCTCTCTCTCTCTCTCTCTCTCTCTCTCTCTCTCTCTCTCTCTCTCTCTCATTCTCACTTACCCACCCTCCTTCTCTCTCTCATCTTTAAACTGTACAAATTACATTACAAATTACCCTCAATAGGGGTGCTACAGTGGCAAGGTGCAATTGTAGCTAAAAGCTTTGCATGTTGAAGGTTAATTTGTGTAAAAAAAATTAAAAGCTAATGTGTAAGGTGAAGGAAGATGAAACGTAAGTTCTCTCTCTCTCTCTCTCTCTCTAGTTTCTTCCAACTTTCACTGTTATTCCCTCTCTTTCCCTCCCCCTTTCTCTCTAATTGATCGCTTCTTTTACTGTTATGCATCCTCTCTCTCTCTCTCTCTCTCTCTCTCTCTCTCTCTCTCTCTCTCTCTCTCTCTCTCTCTCCCTCTCTCTCTAGTCAAAATTTCAAAGAGTCATCGCCAAGTTGTGACTGAGAATAAAGGCGAGAGGGAGAGAGAGGGGGGAGGGGGGGGGGGACTGTCCCTTAGGTGGGGGGTTGATTACGACTACACTCATACTACCTCCCTTTCTCCCTCTTCCTCCTCCCCTCTTCCTCTTCCTCCTCCCCTCTTCCTCTTCTTCCTCCCCTCTTCCCCTTAATCTTTACTCTTCTTCTCTTTCTTTCTTTCCTCCTCCCCTTTCTCTTTTATCTCTTTCCCTTTCCTCCTCCTCCTCCTCCCCTTACCCTCTTCTCCTATTCCTCCATCCTTTACCCTTTTCCTCCATCCTTTACTCTCTTCCTCTATCCCTTCCTCTCCTTCTCCACCTCTCCCTCTCCCTCTATCCATCCTTCCCTTCCTCTCATACTTACACCCACCTTCCCCCTTTCCCTTTCCTCCTCCCTTTCCTCTCTCTCCCTCATCACTCATACAATACATACTTTTTAAGACAATAAAAAAAAAAAAATACAATAACAACAACAAAAATCATTCTATATATTATAACAAATAAAAAAATATATCCCCAGTTATACGAACAATAACAAGAACAGCTAATTTTTTTTTTTTTTTACCTATTTTTTCGGTCCAAGTTTGTTTACATCCGAGGCCATTGAAGTGGTTGGTTATTCACAGCAGGTGTATTATTGCCAGGCTTCCGACACACACCGGCACAGAGGACAATACTTTGGTTTGGGCTACAACTATTGAGAGACAAACAGACAGACAGACAGAGAGACAGACAGACAGACAGACAGACAAATAGACAGAGACGGTTAATTTTATAATACTACATAGATAACAGTCTTATAGATTACTTGAACTTGACAATATCTGAACTAAAAGTATTATTGATTCATTGATTCATTGATTCATTCATTGATTCATTCATTGATTCATTGATTCATTCATTGATTCATTGATTCATTGATTCATTCTTACTCCTATATTTCCCAAGTATAATCCTCATAATAATCATACAATAAATAATATCATAACTTTATCTTTAAGAATGATTATCATACATTAAACCTCGATTAAACCTCGATTAAACCTCGATTAAACCTCGATTAAACCCCGTATGATTATCTAATGGGAGTAAAACAAATTATTAAAAAACTAAAAAAAAAAAAAAATTCTGGATGTCATCAAAAAGTTTATTGTGAAAAGTTGAAACTGAGATTGTTACTCGGTGGGGTGGGGTAGGGTGGGGTGGGGTGGGGTGGGGTAGGGTGGGGTGGGGTGGGGTAGGGAGGGGTGGAGGGGGGTTAAAGTTCTCTCAGTAAATAGCCTCCAGGGATTAAACCTTTTTATCTGTGTGAGTATTAATGTCCCCGGGTCATGTACACACGAGAGACAGTCATAAGTATGTATAACTTTGTTGTTGTTATAATTGATGGGTAACAATAGACCACTTCTGTTATATTACTTGTTAACAATAGACTACTTCTGTTATATTACTTGTTAACAATAGACCGTTTCTGTTATATTACTTGTTAACAATATAGAGCTTTTGTTATATTACTTGTTAACAATAGACCACTTCTGTTATATTACTTGTGAACAATAGACCACTTCTGTTATATTACTTGTTAACAATAGACCACTTCTGTTATATTACTTGTTAACAATAGACCACTTCTGTTATATTACTTGTTAACAATAGACCACTTCTGTTATATTACTTGTTAACAATAGACCACTTCTGTTATATTACTTGTTAACAATAGACCACTTCTGTTATATTACTTGTTAACAATAGACTACTTCTGTTATATTACTTGTTAACAATAGACCACTTCTGTTATATTACTTGTTAACAATAGACCACTTCTGTTATATTACTTGTTAACAATAGACTACTTCTGTTATATTACTTGTTAACAATAGACTACTTCTGTTATATTACTTGTTAACAATAGACTACTTCTGTTATATTACTTGTTAACAATAGACCACTTCTGTTATATTACTTATTAACAATAGAGAGCTTTTGTTATATTACTTGTTAACAATAGACAGCTTCTGTTATATTACTTGTTAACAATAGACCGTTTCTGTTATATTACTTGTTAACAATAGACCGTTTCTGTTATATTACTTGTTAACAATAGACCGTTTTTGTTATATTACTTGTTAACAATAGACCGCTTCTGTTATATTACTTGTTAACAATAGACCGTTTCTGTTATATTACTTGTTAACAATAGACCGTTTTTGTTATATTACTTGTTAACAATAAACCACTTCTGTTATATTACTTGTTAACAATATAGAGCTTTTGTTATATTACTTGTTAACAATAGACCACTTCTGTTATATTACTTGTTAACAATAGACCACTTCTGTTATATTACTTGTTAACAATAGACCACTTCTGTTATATTACTTGTTAACAATAGACCACTTCTGTTATATTACTTGTTAACAATAGACCACTTCTGTTATATTACTTGTTAACAATAGACTACTTCTGTTATATTACTTGTTAACAATAGACCGTTTCTCTTACATTGCAAACAAAAAATTATTTCTTTACCAAACATAAAACCAAAATCTGCAAGTGATTAACAAATAATTAACAACAGAGTTTGGTTAAAAATATAAATAGAAACACACACACACACACACACACACACACACACACACACACACACACACACACACACACAACAGCTGATTCTAGGATTAATTTGGCGGTGAATGAGAAGGTAAACAAACACAACAACAACAAAAACACAACAACAACAACAACAACAACAACAACAACAACACAACAACAACAACACAACAACAACAACACAACAACAACAACACAACAACAACACAACAACAACAACAACACAACAACAACACAAAATACTCCAACATTTTTATTTCTTCCACCGAGCACCATAAGGGGAAGGGGGAGGGGGAGTTAAGGGGGTAAGGGGGAGGTAAGGGGTGGGGGGGATATAAGGGTGTATGGGGTCTAAAGGGGGACATGAGGGGGATAAAGGGTGGTTAAAGGGGTAAGGGGAGTTAGGAGGTCTAAAAGGAAAAATAAGACGGCTAAAGGGGGATTAAATGGGGCTAAGTAGAATTTAAGGGGGGGGGAGAGAATTAAGGGATAAAGGTCAGGGGGTTTAAAGTGGTAAAGTGAAGTTAAATGGACTAATGGATGGAAATGAAGAGATTAAACAATTAATAATAAAAAAAATGATTATATTTACAAAACAAAAAGACACTAATAACACGAACACAACGACTGATATATTAAGTGATTCATCAAGTGGTGATTATTGTCTGGGGGGAAAAAAGTGAAGAAAAAAAAAATTATCTATAATGATATAAATAAATATAAATATAAAATACGTCTCTGGTAACATCATAGAAATCTTTTTTTGTTTTGTTTTTGTTTTTCCTGACAAGTTTTGGCAAGTTCAAGATTTTTTTAGTATTTTTTAAGTTGCTAGTATTCCCTAATTACTTGTGCTAATTTGGCTTACTCGGTAATTTGAAAGTTAAAGTGAAACTCAGAGCCACACACACACACACACACACACACACACACACACACACACACGCACACGCACACACGTCAGCCGTAATAAACTAAACAGAGATGATTCATTTCTCACTGTTCATTTTACCAATCATGAACGTCGAGTGAGAGAGGACGAAACACAGTGAAGAATAAAACGATAAATAATGACACAGAAGAAGAGAGAGTAAAGATGGATACTGTAAGAAGCGGAAATAAGAATGAAAATTACGAGATTGACAGGTACAAGGTGACAGGTACTGAGTGACAGGTGGAAGAGGCAATTAAGTCCTTTTATATACTATAGACAGGTACTATGAGAAAAAGACAGGATGTGAGACTGACAGGTGAGCTTGATAGATACACTACAGCAGGTGGAAGGGCAATTAACCCCTTTTTATATGATAGAAAGATACCATGAAAAGAGACAGAAAGAATGGGTACCGTAAAACTGACAGGTACAGGGCAACAGGTGGGCAAAGCAATTAACACCTTTTATATACAATAGACAGGTACTATAAAAAAATATACCCAGATAAAATGAATAAATACGACAAATCTACAAGAATAAAATACCAATTAGCATAAACTCACAAGTCACATACAATAACATTCACCACCACAACGAACCTAAAATATTTTTGTATACAACTTATGGATAATGTCACTTAATTACGATCGTGTGTAATTTAATAGTAACGTGATATTCTAAATTACACAAGGATATTAATATTGATTTTTTAATTACTGAGAGTACTACAATATTCTCTTAAATAGTATTGGGTACTGTATGATGCTCTCTAGGACAGGTTAATTAGTGCTCTTAATGACGTACACACCTGAGGTATTAGGCTCTGGAAGGTACAGTACTGTCTAGTTATAAGACCATGGTTATTATTATCCGGTTAAGATGTAAGAGGTATTCGCCAACTACACTTTGTATTCGCCAACTACACTTTGTATTCGCCAACTACACTCCAACTACACTTTGTATTCGCCAACCACACTTTATATTCGCCAACTACACTTTGTATTCGCCATCTACACTTTGTATTCGCCAACTACACTTTATACTCGTCAACTACACAAAACACCGAAAAAAACAAAATACAAATTCATACAGCAAATCCTCTTGTCGAATTAATACATTGTTTGAGCGGATTTGTCCTCAAGCTTCAGATTATTTTTTTTTTTATTTTTTTTTTTTTTTCAGTTTCTATGAATCTTTTGTGAACACGTAATGAATATTGTAATGTCACAACTATTTCATATGACAGGGAGGAATCGCATAAACTAGCACTGAATAAATTAATTATATTTTATCTATTTATTTAATCTCTCTCTCTCTCTCTCTCTCTCTCTCTCTCTCTCTCTCTCTCTCATTCATTTTAAACCATCGTCCTCAAAGGGTTAAACCATCATCCTCAAAGGGTTAAACCATCGTCCCCCAAAGGGCTAAACCATCGTCCTCAAAGGGTTAAACCATAATCCCCAAAGGGTTAAACCATCGTCCCCCAAAGGGTTAAACTATATTCTATTTTCGGTTCTTGCTGAAAGATAACGACAGATTTATAGACTTGGGCCCAAACATGTACTGTATATAACTGTGACGCGTCCGAGAGTGTAAAAAAAATATCACTATAGAGGATAACTTTTTTACGTGTAGGTGGGTGGGAGAGAGAGAGAGAGAGATAAAAACAGACAGACAGACAGACAGAAAGACGCCTCAGCCCACGATGACTTTTCTATATGCAAGGATGAGGGAGGTGTGAGCCTTGGCCCAGCTCGTAAATTCTGATTGAATCCGAGGAAAAACGAGAAAGAGTTTTAGAATTTAAACGAGTGCCAGATGTGTGGGGCTTTCCGACCACCATAGACAGTGCCACCCGGGTTGTTACTGTTACTGGCACTGTGGCACTATCCGTCTCTACCCCCTCCCACCCACCCATCCACCCCTCCGACTTGCAATGCTCACCCTTCCCCCTCCTCCTCCTCCTCCTCCATCTCTTCCTCCCCTTTCATTATTCTTCTTTCTCCTCCTCTCAACCTACATCTCCATTATATCACTGACCTCCTACCCCCCCCCCCCACCATGCCATCTAACCCCCCCTCCACCACTACCTAATCCCCCTCCACCACTACGTAATCCCTCCTCCACCACTACCTAATCCCTCCTCCACCACTACCTAATCCCTCCTCCTCCACCAGGTTGTCACGCTCTTGTCTCTGAAGCCAGACACAAATATGCGTGCCTTGTTGACCGGGGTGTCAGGGTCAAACTGTTGTGGATCCCCTCTCACATAGGCCTCATAAAACATGACAGAGTTGATGCCCTCGCCAAACTCGCGTCTAACAAAGACACCGTTGAATACAATTTGGGTCTGTCAAAAAGAACCCTTAAAACTGTAATTAGGAAAGAACTTATTGATGAGTTTGACGCAAGTAGACAAGTGCAAACAGGCACTAGTCAATCCATAGTTTACCATGATGAGATGTATCAAGTGAAACACGTTTATGGAGCAAGTAACAAGATCACTAGATTACAAGATGTTGTAACAGCTAGATTAAGGTTAGGATATAAGTACCTTTGGCAGTATGTTCCTCAAGCAGATGTAAACAAAACTAAATGTAAAGTGTGTGGCCATACATATGGCCACACACTTGAACACTACGTCCTCGACTGTGTGAAGATAGAACCTTTTAGGGACAGGTCCAAGCACACTGTGTGTGAAATGGCACAACACTTCATCTCTAATGGCAAGATAGCCGACATATTAAGATTGTATCCACTTTTTTGCACTTAGTATCTATGTCAGTTCTCATGTACAGAACCAAATACGCAATGTGCTTGAATACCTCCCACGTAAATGTGAATAACAAAGTGTGAGGCCAGACATACTGCCTCACACGCCTGTTCTCACGCATTTGTGAATAAGTTACCCTTTATGTATAGAACTAAACAAATAATGTAAATGAAATACTGTGTAACTTTCAGTGCCATAATATCCTGACAACGGGGGTTAATTATTATGACCCTTTGTAAACCCTACTCTGTAATCCTTTTGCGCTACCGCTCACAGGATGAGTGTGGGGTGCACAATAAAGTAGCCGCTGCAAGCGGCAAAATCAAAATCAATCCTCCACCACTACCTAATCCCCCTCCACCACTACCTAATCCTCCTCCACCACTACCTAATCCCCCTCCACCACTACCTAATCCCTCCTCCACCACTACCTAATCCCCCTCCACTACCTAATCCCCCTCCACTACCTAATCCCCCTCCACCACTACCTAATCCCCCTCCACCACTACCTAATCCCCCTCCACCACTACCTAATCCCCCTCCACCACTACCTAATCCCTCCTCCACCACTACCTAATCCCCCTCCACCACTACCTAATCCCCCTCCACCACTACCTAATCCCCCTCCACCACTACCTAATCCTCCTCCACCACTACCTAATCCCCCTCCACCACTACCTAATCCCCCACCACCACTACCTAAACCCCCTCCACCACTACCAAATCCCATCCACCACCTAATCCCCTCCACCACTACCTAATCCCATCCTCTCTTTCCAGCCACATCTTAAACCCTTACACCCATTCCTTACCTCTCCCATATTCTCCATTCTCCACCTCTTCCATGCCCTCCTTCCCATCCCTTCACCATCCCTCACGCCCCCTCCCCATCCCTCACGCCCCCTTCCCCATCCCTCACGCCCCCTCCCCATCCCTTCCCCATCCCTCACGCCCCCTCCCCATCCCTTCCCCATCCCTCACGCCCCCTCCCCATCCCTTCACCATCCCTCACGCCCCCTCCCCATTCCCTCCTCACGCCCCCTCCCCATCCCTTCACCATCCCTCACGCCCCCTCCCCATCCCTCACGCCCCCTTCCCATCCCTCATCTCTTCCACCCCCCTCCTATATTCCCCTTCCATCAGCCTAAACCACTAAATATAACCTCTCCTCTCCCTCTTCATCACCACCCTTCCACGACACACACACACACACACACACACACACACACACACACACACACACACACACACGGATATGTTTGAGTGTTACTTTTTGTTTGTCTTTTGTTTTCTTATTTAATATTATTTTTTTTTTTTGTGAAATCGAGAGAGATGAAGATGTTTATATTTTTAGGGGTAATTTACAGTGAAAACCTCCATATAACGGACTTGTCTTTCACATATTCCGTTACAAAGGGGGTTTCACATGTAACGGACCCTCGATATAACGGACTTATACAATATAATCCGTTACAAGGGGGGTTTCACATCTAAGGAACCTCCATAAAACGGACTTTCCTCTCCATATAGTCCGTTAAATAGAGATTTCACTATAATATTCAATGGAGTTAGGTTATGGATATTGATTTAGACATTTTGTTAACTTTGAGTACAGAGAGAGAGAGACGGTGTGTGGGGGGGGGGGGGTGGGAGGGGGGGTTGGGGGGGGTTGGAGGCTAGAGGTACCTGAGGAAGTATGAGGGATGAGTCTCAAGGGAGGGGTGAGGGAGGGGGTGATTAGTAAGGGAAAGTGAGGGGGGAAGTGAGAGATGGCTAGTCAGGGTTAGGTTAGGTTAGGTTAGGTTAGGCTAGGTTAGGTTAGGTTAGGTTATGAGTGAGGGCTGAGTCTTGAAGGAGTGGATGAGTAAGGAGTGGATAGTGAGAGAGATAGATAGTAATGGGATTGGATAGTGAAGATGGCTAGTGAAGGATAGATTAATTAAAGATAAATATTAAAGATATGAATAGTGAAGATATCTCGTAAGGGGTTGAACACAGTGGAACATATAAATCACTTAATAAACTGAACAAACTATAAGACATCCACAGTTCCCTCAGTTAACATTATTATTACCCTCACTTGAAACAACTCTCACAAGACCTCGGGTTTATTGGTAAAGTATTATACTGATAGTTTATGACTTGGGCTTAAAAGATATTTATTTATCTCTCGGAAAAGCAGTCAATTCCCAGGAGATATTTGTTCAGTTTCCTGGTTAACAATTAATGAGAGAGAGAGAGAGAGAGAGAGAGAGAGAGAGAGAGAGAGAGAGAGAGAGAGAGAGAGAGAGAGAGAGAGAGAGAGAGAGGAGGTGTGGCGGTGAGCGACTACATTTTCTCTCTACAATTAACGACTCGTCCAAATTCTGACACGACCTCTTGTGGTATTTTGGTGAGTATTTATGCTCGTAATACATGACGACTTATATACGATCCCCTGAAGACGCACTACACACTACCACCATCACACGCATCATCACCACAACCACCACCACGCATCACCATCATCACCATCACCACCACACTACCACCACAATCTAGGTACTTCATTCTTGACACCAACATGATCAGCTGAGCTATTCAGAACATCGTATCAAAGGATGAACATAGAAAACCAGCAACAGCCCAGGTTAAATTAGGTTAGGTTAGGTTAGGTTAGGTTAGGTTAGTGTTATGTTAGATTAGGTTAGTGTTATGTTAGGTTAGTGTTATGTTAGGTTAGGTTAGTTTAGGATTATGTTAGGTTAGGTTAGTGTTAGGTTAGGGTTAGGGTTAGGTTAGGTTAGTGTTATGTTAGGTTAGTGTTAGATTAGTTTAGGATTGTTAGGTTAGGTTAGTGTAAGGTTAGGGTTAGGTTAGTGTTAGGTTAGGGTTAGGTTAGGGTTAGATTAGGTTAGGGTTAGGTTAGGGTTAGGTTAGGGTTAGGTTTTAAGGGATAAGCTCCCCGGGGGTGGGTGCCTGTGACCACTGATTGAGAAGGGTGACAAGTTAAGCTGTCAGCCTCCACAAGTCAATAGCTATTTTCTTTAGTTCTGTGAGTCGGGGGGACCGTGGGTGAGAGTGTCCTGCTGCTGAGACCTGCCTGGGGGAGGGGGGGTGGGGTTCTTTGTGTTGTCTGAAGGTTTCTTGTGTTTCATGAAGGCTTTTTGTATTTCATGGAGGTGGGGTGGGAAGGGGAGGGGTGGGGTGCGTACACTGTATGTATATGTATGTATGTATGTATGTATGTATGTATGTATGTATGTATGTATGTAAGCAATAAAAGAATGAAACACACCGCATTGACAATAACTTAAGTCGCGCAATTCCTCCATAAACACTGCCTGGCAACACACTCCAGCCTCCCCGTCCCAATATGCGACTTGTCAAGGGTTCTTAAAATCCATTCGTGCCAACCAGTACCTCCAGTCTTCGAAAATATGATGACTCCATTTAGGCCAGCAGGAGGAGCAACTTACTGGAAGGTTATTATTTTTAAGTTTTGAGGAAAAATCTTGGTGTCTATTATGTGTGTTGAGTTAGTTGAGCCACAGATCTATATGCGGCATTCAGTGACTGTAGCCTCATAGTCAATATCTGCAACTGTTGTCGGCTTTAGGGCCGATGCTCTCGTTCCCCCGAGGCAGAGCAAAGCCGACCGAAGGAGAGAGAAGGACAGTCGACATCTCATACTACTACTACTACTGCTAATAATAATAATAATAATAATAATAATAATAATAATAATAGTAATAATAATAATAATAATAATAATAATAATAATAATAAATAATGATAATAACAACAACAATAATAACAATGATAATAATAATAATAATGAAGATCTTAGTTGTTGACGAGCATAGTACAGTATCAATAGTATATACCCTCAATATATCCAGGTCTTAACTTACACATTAAACACATTCACTCATTCCTGGAAACACTTTATGGATCGTCCAATAAAGCACACTGTCTCTGTTATTGTCCCCTAAAAGTGACAAGTGGAGCCAATAATCCTGATTAATTATTTTACTGGTAACATAATGAGGCAGTGTAGCTAACAATGCGTTCATTTTACCTTTACTGCTGAAATGGAGGTACCTGGGTGTGAACCAACGAACCTAGGGACGTGAAATGACTGATGTATCCGCTCGACCACCGCATCCCTTGTTTACTATTACTGAGAGGTAAATATTCCATGATTTTTTTTCTAACTTGTGTTCTCTCTGGGGCTAACGGCCATCACTGCATTATATTATTACTCTGAGTGGAGTATTAAGTACAGTACAGGTTCTCTTCCTTCAGGCTACACTGATGATATACAGTACAGTATACCTAATACTGTATTATAATCAGATTCTTTGGTAACACTAGTACTTTTAACCCTTTGAGAATGATGGTTTAACCCTTTGAGAATGATGGTTTAACCCTTTGAGGATTATGTTTTAACCCTTTGAGGATAATGTTATTTTAACCCTTTGAGGATAATGTTTTAACTGGAGTCTCTTGTATCGTGTGTGGACCAGTCACATTATATTTACCGTAATGGGAAGTGTTTTAAAAGTATAATAAGCCGCTTAATGTGAACAGAATAATATATCAGTCTACTGCTTCGGGTTTGTGAGTCTGAATCACTCGGGGGTTCATGGTTCAGGAAGAGAGTCGAACGGACTTTAACAGATGACTGAGCCAAACCTTTATATTTTAAACACTTCAGTCCGGGCCAAAAATCACTATTTTTAAATGAATTGATTATGGTATACCTATATAGGGAGTCCCAGAAATATGTCCCTCCCTCCCTGCCTGCTCCCTGAGACACTGTATTTGGAGGGAGAGAGAGAGAGGAAGAGGAAGAGGAGAGAGAGAGAGGAAGAGGAAGGGGAGAGAGAGAGAGACAGAGAAAGAGAGAGAGAGAGAGGCAGGGACATTTTTCTGCTACAGCCAAAATATATATATATATTTTTTTTTAGTGTCACAGTCGATGATTTAAACGACTATAATGTGTCACACTGATCATTATAAATTGCATCAGCAGGCAGAACTTTTGGACATAATATATCTATTTCATTTCCATCGCCGGTAGAAATGATTGGGGGTGGCAGATAATCATGGGGCAGAAGTCACACAGCACTCACACAACACACACACTCACTCTCATAAACTCACACACAACTCACACACTCACTCTCATAAACTCACACACCTCACACACAACTTACAAACACACTCTCATAAACTCACACAACTCACACACAAGTCACACACACACTGTCATAAACTCACACAACTCACACACAAATCACACACACACTGTCATAAACTCACACAACTCACACACAACTCACACACACACACTATCATAAACTCACAAAACACACACACACACTGTCATAAACTAACACAACTCACACACACTCTCATAAACTCACACACACTCTCATAAACTCACACACACTCTCATAAACTCACACACACTCTCATAAACTCACAAAACACACACACACACTGTCATAAACTCACACAACTCACATACACTCTCATAAACTCACACACACTCTCATAAACTCACACACACTCTCATAAACTCACAAAACACTCACACACACTCTCATGAACTCACACACACTCTCATAAACTCACAAAACACACACACACACTGTCATAAACTCACACAACTCACATACACTCTCATAAACTCACACAACACTCACACATATACTCTTAAAACTCACAAAACACTCACAAACTCATATTAAACCAATCATTATAAAACTAGCCTTCGTTTTTTTTTATAATTAGTCACTCGGTCTGTCTCATTATAAAATAACACTTGGGGTCATAAATTTGTCAGAATATGTAAATAGCAATTGTATTTGTCCCGACAACAACTAGACTTTATAAATGTTTTGGGGTATTGTTTGTTTACGTATGCAAATTGTCTGTATGTGCACAAGGGTTGTGTGTGTGTGTGTGTGTGTGTGTGTGTGTGTGTGTGTGTGTGTGTGTGTGTGTGACTTTAACCTTTGATTAGTTATACGAGAATATTATACCTACATCACCTGGGTGGAGGAACTCAGTATACGAGCCAGTGTTCCCGCCAGCCTCCTGCATTACTAAGTTGTATCAAATGTTGCCAATGTAGAGAAAGTTCCCTGTCACCTGCTGCTGTTTATAATTTAATCCTTTGACGACAATGGTTTAACCCTTTTGACGATAATGGTTTAACCCTTTTGACGATAATGATTTAACCCTTTTGGCGACAATGGTTTAACCCCTTTGAGGATGATGTTGTTTTAACCCATTAAGGACGATGGTTTAACCCTTTGAAGATAATGGTTTAACCCCTTGATGATGATGTTTCAACCCTTTAAAGACAATGGTTTATTCCCTTGAGGATGATGTTTTAACCCTTTGAAGACGATGGTTTAACCCTTTCAAGGAGTATTATTTAACCAGTTAGGACTCAAAGGGTTAAAGTTCTGCTGCATACTGACTAAAAAAAAAAAAAAAAAAAAAAAAAAACCGAACGTAGTTAAACTCAATATAAAAATACCAAAATATTTCCCATACGAATATATCTCACCATTACGATTTCTTTCAGTTTATTTTCTTTTATTATTATTATTTTTTTTTTTTTTGGTTACTGAATAATAAAATCACGTGGGAGCTGACAGCCTGACACACTCTTTTATTTCCTGCCAAATAACATCATGATTTACCGGGAAGGCTCAAGGGAACTCCACCTTACAATGGCAACAAGTGACAAAAATGAAAGAGAAAAACAATTAAAGGTACACACACACACACACAAACTTGTAATACTGTAACACTGTCACTATGTTGAAATGAACTGTAGTTTGAGCTTTTCCCCATCTAGTTATTATATGTCTTATTTGTGTCACTTATGTTACTTGTATATTATTTGTAATTCGTAACCCACTCCCCAAATATGTAACTGTATATTTTCAGCCTTCTGGCTGCCAAGCTCTTTCAATAAACCGTTAATTATTATTATTATTATTATTATTACACACACACACACACACACACACACACACACACACACACACACACAAGTAAATCGGAATAATTCGTTTAATAATTCCTCAATCATCTTAAGAAAACCATTAACACACATAAATACACCTAAATCTGACAACACTTCCTGAATATCAATAAATCTGACTTTAGACGATTTTTTTTTATATATTAATATCACTGCAAATCGATACTTGAGTTAATAATGGCGACTGAACTTTCCCAGCCTGAGTCAGACTTGTTGTTGTGTTGTTGGGTGATGGCATCCGTGTAATTAAACCCCACGACCAGGTAATTAAACCCCACGATCAGGTAATTAAACCACGAACCACAGAGGATCACTTACCTAACCTAACCTACCCCCCCCCCCCTCACTAGGATACCTCGATTTGCCCCACACACACAAGAGGTCAAGTGCTATTTACCTTTGTACCTGGGAATCCCTTTTAGCAAACATTAAATAGATCACCTGATATATCTCAAAACACACACACACACACACACACACACACACACACACACACATGACCACCAGGACACGAGACAAGCAAAACAACTACCACACATTGTTGTTCGCGGGACCACCAATGTTTATATGCAGGACACACCGTGGGGAGATAAATATTCCTTTATTTTCCTGTGTTGAGTAGATTCTGGCAGCGAGTTATTTCCCTTTATTTTTTTCCCCCGGTGTAGAGGATGAAGACATCTTACACGGGGAGGGAAGATAGGGGAAAAAAAGATAACGATCATTTACTGAGAGAAGAGAGAAACAAATAATGAAACCTTGATATAATGGAGTTCTCTCTACTATATATAATGAGATATATCACGAAAGAGATAGTAAAAACCTCTATATAACGGACTTATCTGAATATATTCATAGTTAGATGGGTGTTTTTTTACCTCAGCGGACCCTCGATATAATGGACTTGTATATAGCTCGTTATAGGGGGAGTTTCACATCTAACGGACCCTTGATATAATGGACTTTCATCTTCATATAATCTGTTATATGGGGAGTTTCACATCTAACGAACCCTCGATATAACGCACTTTCATATCTATATAACCCGTTAAATGGGGGAGCTTCATATCTCTTGGACACTTGATATAACGGACTTCCCTCTTCATATAGTCCGTTAAATAGAGGTTTCACTTTAAAAGGAAGAAGGGATTACAAGAAAGAAGCAAAGGCATGGAAGCGACACACACACACACACACACACACACACACACACACACACACACATACATACACATACACAAAGGGAAATAATAAAAGAAAGGATGAGAGGGGAAAGACAAACGAACGCTAACGACGTATGGATGGAGGAGAGAGAGAGAGAGAGAGAGAGAGAGAGAGAGAGAGAGAGAGAGAGAGAGAGAGAGAGAAATGAGGTGCTGAGGAGGTGTAAAGGAGAAAAAGAAACACACATACACACACACACACACACACACACACAAACACACACACACACACACACACACACACACACACACACACACACACACACACACACACACACCAACAATAACAGTATACCTGCTATAACAATAATAACACCCTCAACACACACTTGGCAGACGTGTGTAAATATTTTATGTACTACATGTTGGTGCTAAAAGCCACCATGTTTAATTATTTATTTGAGGTGAATATAATTTAGTATATCCATCGTTGAGGCGTGAAATATACAGTACATATACGCCTACAAAACCTTTCCCAGGGTCTTCATCTATTGTTTATATGTCCTGTGATGGTACATATATTATTATTATCAATTTTTTTTCATTTTTTTTATTCATTATGATCAGATATTTATTTGACTTCACTTGGATTATTAGTTTGAATTATTCTTATCTTCATTATGACTTCAAATACAAAAAAAAAAACACAAAGAAGAAAAAAAACACACCATTCTCGTTTTATTTCAGCTGGTGGGATATTCGTAAAACTCTTAACAATTTGCTTATAGCTTTTCACAGATTGGGAGACTTAGGACTTGGTGAGGGACACGGCTTTCCTTTTAGTGGTAGAGTACCATAGAGAGGCTGTTGGGGTGGTGGTAGTAGTACTGGTGGTGGTGGTGAAGGGTAGTAGTAGTAGTGGTAGTAGTAGTAGTAGTAGTAGTAGTAGTAGTAGTAGTAGTAGTGGTGGTAGTAAGGGTGGTGGGTAGACGAGTCACTGTGGTGTTAATGGTGGTATTGGTGGTGGTGGTGGTAATGGTAGTTGTGCTGGTAATAATGGTAGTAATGGTGGTAAAGGAGGAGGAGGAGGAGGGTAGACGGGGTGGTTTGTAATGGTAGTGGTAATAATGGTGACGGTAATGGTGGTAGTGGTGTTGGTGGTGGTGGAGTAGGAAGAACACGAGTGACTGTAGTAATGGTGGTAATGGTGGTGGTGATAATGGACCTCCGAGTCAAGACCTCCTTTAGTTAGATGAGTCAAAAACGGATTATATCACCTAAGAGAGAGAGAGAGAGAGAGAGAGAGAGAGAGAGAGAGAGAGAGAGAGAGAGAGAGAGAGAGAGAGAGAGAGAGAGAGACTGTCAGTATAACCCAGCTACTGTTGGAGGAAGTTTAGTGACATGTATACGGCATATGGTGAGAGATAGATGGTGACGTAGTGAGAGTCTTGTTCATGTTGTCTCCCACCTCTCTCTCTCACCTCACCCCCCACCTCTCTCTCTCACCTCACCCCCCCCCCACCTCTCTCTATCTCTCTCTCTTTGTCTCTTCCGCTTCTCTCTTTGCGTTTCTCTGTTCTTGACTTTTGTTTCACTTTCTGCCAATAGCTGTCAGACGTACGTGTGTGTGTGTGTGTGTGTGTGTGTGTGTGTTTCAGTGAGCTGCTCCTATCGCTTAATATTCTACACACACACACACACACACACACACTCTTTCTCTCTCTCTTTCTCTCTCTTATTGACCTTTTTATAAGTTGTGAGTCGAATCCACATCAACAAATATCCCTTCTAGTTACCCCCCCCCCCCCCCGTGTAGGAGCTACCACTATTATTACAACTATTACCACCATTCCTAACTACCAACCACCACAGTAACAATCATAGAGAGACGGTTTTAATCTCATCTTCCATTACCATCATTAGTATTACCATCACTACCTCTACTGCCATCACCACTACCATCATTAGTACTAACCATCACTACCTCTACTGCCATCACCATTACCATCATTAGTACTAACCATCACTACCTCTACTGCCATCACCACTACCATCATTAGTACTACCACCACTACCTCTACTGCCATCACCACACTCACAACCACAACCAACTGTAATCACTATAACCACAACAACAACCACTAACTCCACACTAAACAGACAGAAATAAAGAGAGGGAGTGAGGGAGTGAGCGAGAGAAAGAAAGAAAAAAAAAGAAAAAGAAAAACACAGTTAAAGGTAAATTAAGAAAGACTGATACAGAAGACAGAGAAACAAAGACAGAAACAAACAAACAAACACAAAGGCTACAAACAGAGACTAGAAGAAGACGGGGATGAAACAACGACAGACCGATAGACAGATATACAGATAGACAGATGGCAGAATAGAAAATCCATTTTGCATTTATATTTCACAGATTTGACGAAGAAACGATGGAGAGAGAGAGAGAGAGAGAGAGAGAGAGAGAGAGAGAGAGAGAGAGAGAGAGAGAGAGAGAGAGAGAGAGAGAGAGAGTGTGTGTGTGTGTGTGTGTGTGTGTGTGTGTGTGTGTGTGTGTGTGTGTCCGGCTGTTTACCAATACGAGCAACCAACCAAACAACATTATCATTGCCTGTGTGTGTGACTTGCAAGTTCAACACGATCCGACAATGATAACGGCCCTCGATATAACGGACTGCACTATCCTATATAATCCCTCGATATAACGGATTACACACTCGTATATAATCCCTCGATATAACGGACTACACTCTCCTATATAATCCCTCGATATAACGGACTACACTCTCCTATATAATCCCTCGATATAACGGACTACACTCTCTTATATAATCCCTCGATATAACGGACTACACTCTCTATATAATCCCTCGATATAACGGACTACACTCTCCCCTATAATCCGTACTGAACTTCATATAATACTAACGTTATGGACAAAAAATAAAGAAAATAGTGAGGAAAATAAATAACTTACATCAGAAATTTAATTATCAGCCAAGTATTATAATTACAGTCTATATTAAGGCATCATTATACACTATTATACACTATTATACATTATTCAACGTTAATTTTACTCCAGATAAACTGTTCATTTATGTAAATTTCATATCATTTAATACAATTTCCTGGCGCTACCAACACAGGCACTATACAGTAATATGGGGTTTCATATACCGCGTTATAATTGAAAAAAAACAAAAATTATTCAATACAAATTATATCAGTATTTATATATATATTAGTATTTATTGTTTAGTGTAATAACCTAAATTAACCTAAACTAACTTAAACTAGCCTAGTCTAACCAAACCAAACCTAACCTAACCAAACCTAACCTAACCTTGGTGTGAAAACGATACAAAACTTAATAGAATCAAACTGTTCGATAGAGAGAGAGAGAGAGAGAGAGAGAGAGAGAGAGAGAGAGAGAGAGAGAGAGAGAGAGAGAGAGAGAGGTTAACATAAACATAAGAGTTAAGTCTAAAAAAATAAGTCACAAAAGTTAACAACCATCAAAGTTTAACACATTCATAAAGTTAACACAGCCACCTAACACACCTAGCACCATCTAACACCATAGAGGGGTAAAGGATTAGACGGTGTTAACACAAATATAACACCAGGAAGGCTTCACAGGGCAAAACTAATCGCCCCGCTAAACTCTGCACTCATATTAACCAAATTAATAACGTGAAGCTGCAAACAATATTGGCCGGGAGGGTGTACACAACTGCCATCGAGGTAAACAAGGGAGGTTATGAGGCCTGCAAAACACACACACACACACACACACACACACACACACACACACACACACACACACACACAGCCTATAAACAATGATGGGGGGAAAATAATGACAATAACAACACTATATATAGACAGGTATTAAAAACGAGACCTGATATTAATTTCTTTCTCACACTGTCTCTTATCTTCCCTTTCTCTCTCTTATCCTCCCTCTCTCCCTTCCATCTACCCTTCGTCTTCTATCTTTTCTGGTTCTTCTTCTCTCTCTCTCCCTCCCTCCATCCCTCCTTCCTTCATATACCCTTTATCCTTTCGTCATTCTTCCATCTCCTTCCTTCACTCTCCTCAAATAATTACCCCCAAAGGTTACGAGATATAATTAAGGACAATGTCAAGGCACAGTGTACAGTAGGTCATGACAGCAACACTTCAGGTAAATGACGCCAAGTGATGCTCATTTGTTTATACGTCACAGGTGCGATAGCGTGAAGATTGCGACGATATGACGTGAAGATACCGTGAAGAAGTGGGATAAGATGACGAAATTAATAAAAAAGGTAGGAGGAGGATATAGCACCCACCAACCCACCCCCACCAACCCACCAACCCACCCAAGGAGTGACGTAATTAATAATATGAAAGGTTGAAATTTCCCTCAATTTTCCCTGCATCCTCCCCGCCTCTTCCCCCCCCCCCCTGCCACTCCTAGGGATATATTGGTAGATGTTGGGGACAAAGGTAATGGCATCTCTCCCTGCTGGTAAAGGTTGAATAATAATAATAATAATAATAATAATAATAATAATAATAATAATAATAAATTGAGGTCCTAAAATATTCTTCATCTCAATTTATTAACTTATGTCTGTCTGTCTGTCTGTCTGTCTGTCTGTCTGTCTGTCTGTTATACGTGGTTATATTTCCTCTTGGTTGACGTAAGGAGAGAAAAAGAATTATCTCTCTCTCTCTCTCTCTCTCTCTCTCTCTCTCTCTCTCTCTCTCTCATACGTGGTTAAATCTCCTACTGTTTGACGTAAGAGGAAAAAAATATAAATAAAAAAAAACACCCACCATAATAATTTACTTCCCAAGTCCCCTGATTCAGTCCTAGGCCAGAAATTACAGTATTCCATTATTAGTGAGAAAAAAACAACACACACACACACACACACACACACACACACACACACACACACACACACACACAACTGAATATTTGATGCTGGGTCTCGAATCAGAGTTTAAACATCACGCTAGGAGGATAAACTTCGGTACGAAAAATTATGGAAATCGGTAAAAGCCAAAGAGAAATGATATGAATAATTTAGTGGAGTTTACCCTGAACGAATGGCGGTGCGATGGCCGAGTGGATACAATAACTCACCTCCCGTCCTAAAGGTCACTGGTTCGGGCTTGGGTCATTTTCAGTCGAACATCATTATATAAGTAGTAGTAATAGTAGTAGCTCCGACAACTGCTGCAGATATTGACTATGAGGCTACTGTCACTGAATGCCGCATAGATCTGCGGCTCAACTAATTTAACACAGATAGGATAGCTTCTTATGTATTAGGATATTTAATATTAAGGTAAATAAATGGTGGCGAAGGTGTGGCTATTGGGGGAGGCTGGAGGCCAATAATAATAAAAAAAAAAGTAATAGTAGTAGTAGTAGTAGTAGTAGTAGTATTCCTGCAGGTTGATTAGGATATGGTGAATAAATTAGATAAACAAGGTAATTAAATTAGGAAACACCTGAAGAATACCCAGACTCTATATTGTCTCAGCTGAAGATTAAGCACCCTAACGCTACCCTAACCTAACCAAACTTAACCCAACCTAACCTAACCTTTCCTATCCTAACCAAACCAACCTTAACCCAAATAGCGTTAGGGTGATTAATATTTAGGTGAAATAAGCTGAGGAAGGGGCGGGAAGGGGGTAGCGGTAAAGGGGGGAAGGGGTGAGGAAGGGGCGGAAAGGGGGAGCGGTAAAGGGGGGAAGAGCTGAGGAAGGGGCGGGAAGGGGGCAGCGGTAAAGGGGGGAAGGGGTGAGGAAGGGGCTGCAAGGGGGTAACGGTAAAGGGGGGAAGGGGTGAGGAAGGGGTGGTGATAGGGGACGGTAATCAGGGGGAGAAAACGGTGCAAATTTGACGTTGGGGGGGACAGTGTTGATGTGGGGAGGAGAAACAGAGCATAATGTAACGAGAAGCAAAACATTTATATGACGGATCCCTCGACTTGGCCCTCCGTTACTGGCGGTGGTACAGTTGTGGACAATTCTCCTTAATGAGATGCATCGGAGTGGTCTATCTATCTATCTATCTATCTATCTCTGTATGGCTATCTCTTTCTCTGTCTCTTTATCTTTCTGTCTGTCTTTTTCTTTTTTTTTCTATCTCTCTTTCTCTCTTTTCTGTTTCTCTCCTCTCTCTCTCTCTCTCTCTCTCTCTCTCTCTCTCTCTCTCTCTCTTATCCATGGTGTCCCTAACAAGCGATGACCTTAATAGTGGTGATGGAGGGAGACCATACCAATTATCCCACAGTTATCACACAACTCACTCGGTCACAGTGTTGGGAGTCAGTCGTTCTCTGCAGTTTAAGTCTCAGTGTAGTTAAGTAAAGTTTATATACTGTAACTAAGGAAGATTTTACAATGAAGTTGATTAATATTTTATTTTATTTTTTCTAAACCGGTTGACTTATCCTAACCCCGACCACCAGGACCCTCCCTAACCCCACCCTTAATCCACCCCTCATCCACCCCTCATCCACCCCCCCCTCACCGCTATCTGTCAACCCAGCTCTGGCTATCCAACGGCGGAAGGACAAAAGTTTTTCATATATGAAGGAAGTTTTTGATTTGTAGAATGTTCAGCTGACCTGAATACCTCTCACTGTGCGGCCTGCAGAGCAATGCACGGAGGTAAGGCAAGGAGGAGGGAGGGAGGGAAGGAAGGAGGGAGGGAGGGAGGGAGGGAGGGAGGAAGGATGGGAGGGAGGGAGGGAAGCAGAGACAGGGAGGGAGGAAGGATGGGAGGGAGGGAGGAAGGATGGGACGGAGGGTGGGAGAGAGGAAGGGTTGGGCAGAGTAGGAGGGAAGGAGGAAAGGAAGGGAGAAAGAAGGGTAGACGAGAGGGAATAAGGGAGATGGCCGGTGGGATGGTAAGAAGATAAAGGCAAAGCGGGAGGGAGAGAAAGAGAGGGAGAAGGAGGAAGACAAGAAGATTGAGAGAGGATAATACAGAGTTGCCACATCTCCCATCACGCACCATACACTGTACCAGGTGTAAATGCAGACGACTGTACTGTACCTGTCTCTAACACACCTAATCTCCCATGTTAAACCATACACTGTACCAGGTGTAAATGCAGACGACTGTACTGTACCTGTCTCTAACACACCTAATCTCCCATGTTAAACCAACACTGTACCAGGTGTAAATGCAGACGACTGTACTGTACCTGTCTCTAACACACCTAATCTCCCATGTTAAACCATACACTGTACCAGGTGTAAATGCAGACGACTGTACTGTACCTGTCTCTAACACACCTAATCTCCCATGTTAAACCATACACTGTACCAGGTGTAAATGCAGACGACTGTACTGTACCTGTCTCTAACACACCTAATCTCCCATGTTAAACCATACACTGTACCAGGTGTAAATGCAGACGACTGTACTGTACCTGTCTCTAACACACCTAATCTCCCATGTTAAACCATACACTGTACCAGGTGTAAATGCAGACGACTGTACTGTACCTGTCTCTAACACACCTAATCTCCCATGTTAAACCATACACTGTACCAGGTGTAAATGCAGACGACTGTACTGTACCTGTCTCTAACACACCTAATCTCCCATGTTAAACCATACACTGTACCAGGTGTAAATGCAGACGACTGAACTGTACCTGTCTCTAACACACCTAATCTCCCATGTTAAACCATACACTGTACCAGGTGTAAATGCAGACGACTGAACTGTACCTGTCTCTAACACACCTAATCTCCCATGTTAAACCATACACTGTACCAGGTGTAAATGCAGACGACTGTACTGTACCTGTCTCTAACACACCTAATCTCCCATGTTAAACCATACACTGTACCAGGTGTAAATGCAGACGACTGAACTGTACCTGTCTCTAACACACCTAATCTCCCATATTAAACCATACACTGTACCAGGTGTAAATGCAGATGACTGTACTGTACCTGTCTCTAACACACCTAATCTCCCATATTAAACCATACACTGTACCAGGTGTAAATGCAGACGACTGTACTGTACCTGTCTCTAACACACCTAATCTCCCATGTTAAACCATACACTGTACCAGGTGTAAATGCAGACGACTGTACTGTACCTGTCTCTAACACACCTAATCTCCCATGTTAAACCATACACTGTACCAGGTGTAAATGCAGACGACTGTACTGTACCTGTCTCTAACACACCTAATCTCCCATGTTAAACCATACACTGTACCAGGTGTAAATGCAGACGACTGTACTGTACCTGTCTCTAACACACCTAATCTCCCATATTAAACCATACACTGTACCAGGTGTAAATGCAGACGACTGTACTGTACCTGTCTCAAACACACCTAATCTCCCATGTTAAACCATACACTGTACCAGGTGTAAATGCAGACGACTGTACTGTACCTGTCTCTAACACACCTAATCTCCCATATTAAACCATACACTGTACCAGGTGTAAATGCAGACGACTGTACTGTACCTGTCTCTAACACACCTAATCTCCCATGTTAAACCATACACTGTACCAGGTGTAAATGCAGACGACTGTACTGTACCTGTCTCTAACACACCTAATCTCCCATGTTAAACCATACACTGTACCAGGTGTAAATGCAGACGACTGTACTGTACCTGTCTCTAACACACCTAATCTCCCATGTTAAACCATACACTGTACCAGGTGTAAATGCAGACGACTGTACTGTACCTGTCTCTAACACACCTAATCTCCCATGTTAATTTCTCACCTTTACAACATCAGTTTGGACTATGTCATTTCAAAGCGTTTCCTTACCTTAATTGCCTCTCGTAAGTTAAAGGGAATATACAACCACTTCTGCCATGATAATTTCGATTTGGTAACGTAAATACAGTAAAACCTCCCTATAACGGACTTCTCTCTCTCTCTCTCCATGTAATCCGTTAGATAGGGGATTTCACATATAGTAGACCCCTCAATATAATGGACTTTCATCTCTATATACTTTGTTAGATGGAAATTTCACATCTAACGGACACTCGATATAACGGACTTTCCACTCCATATAATCCGTTAAATAGAGGTTTCACTATACACATCCTTCTCTCTCAAAATTTCTCTCTTTATACTTATTTATATTTTATCTCTAATTAAGGCTTCAAGAAGAGCCTAGTAAAACACAGAGGCGGATTATAGATTCTCTTTTCTTTTTGGTTTCGATTCTCTTTTATTTTTTGTTTCGATTCTCTTGTTTTTTTTTATATAAGTTTCGATCGTCTTTTGTTTTTACATAAGTTTTAATAAGTGTTGGAATCTCTTCATAAGGGTTCTCGAACACCTTGATATATGTCTTAGTGTCGATTATTATAGCGGTCAAACACGATTATGTGTGTGTGTGTGTGTGTGTCTGTGTGTGTGTGTGTGTGTGTGTGTGTGTGTGTGTGTGTGTGTGTGTGTGTGTGTGTGTGTGAGACATTTATCTAGGTACTCTCTCTCTCTCTCTCTCTCTCTCTCTCTCTCTCTCTCTCTCTCTCTCTTGACTTAAGTTTCGGTGAACTTCCTTCATATTAAATTTAATCAAGTTACTGAAGCGGAAAGCTGATTAGAGAATGAATTATCATCAACACGACGCTGGTTAGGTTAGGTCAGGTTAAGTTAGGTTAGGTAAGGTTAGGTTAGGTCAGGTCAGGTCAGGTTAGGTTAGGTTAGGTCAGGTTAGGTTAGGTTAGGTAAGGTTAGGTTAGGTCAAGTCAGGTCAGGTCAGGTCAGGTAAGGTAAGGTTAGGTTAGGTCAGGTCAGGTTAGGTTAGGTTAGGTTAGGTCAGGTCAGGTTAGGTAAGATTAGGTTAGGTCAGGTCAGGTCAGGTTAGGTTA
>CAUDMG010003571.1:2370000-2372500 GCA_958450375.1 Homarus gammarus | reverse complement strand
CTACTTGAGTGAGTGTTATGGCGTGACAGCACCACCACGTGTTAGGGCGTGACAGCACCACCAGGTGTTAGGGCGTTACAGCACCACCAGGTGTTTGGGCGTGACAGCACCAAAATAACTTTCCATTTACTCAAGGTCAACACACATGACAAAAAACCCCACAAGATGCAGAACTCAAGTCAACATATCTACTTGAACATAAAACTAAACATTACTGAACATATGAAGTAAAAGAGATCTAACAATTGGACAACAACATCTGACAGTATTGCATTGCAGAGGAAGAAAAACAAAATACATAAAAAAAAAAAATATATATATGCTACGTGCATTAAACGGTGGTCGAGGTGGACCCCTGAAAATTCATGGTATTGGTTCAGCTGTATTCTGCTGGTCTGTAGGAAAAATAGTTGGTGTTAGTGTGGCGTTTGTTGCCGAAGTTACTGTGCTTGACGGTGTGTGTGTGTGTGTGTGTGTGTGTGTGTGTGTGTGTGTGTGTACCTGCTGATATGTAGTTTGTAAAATACTGCAGCATTTTCTTTCCTTTGTGTTCTTGTGTAAAATAATTATTATAACAATGCTGAGAAATTTTAAGTTCCTTGTGAAATTAGTGTGGCATTATTTTTCACTGGTGTCTTGTTGTATTAGCTATCCTTAAACTAACACACACACACACACACACACACACACACACACAGCATATTATATACAAGTGACACAGTGGTCTAGAGGTTAGCAAACTCGCCCTATAGACGAGAGGATCAGAGTTCGATTTGCGGTGTAAGTGAACCTTTTGACAAGTAACTGGACCTGACTGTCGAGCGGTAACTGTATCTAACTGTCCATCAACTGCCTCACAGTTTTCCCAATAATGGTTAGTGTGTGTGTGTGTGTGTGTGTGTGTGTGTGTGTGTTGCCGGTGTGTGTGTGTGTGTGTGTGTTGCCGGTGTGTGTTTTTTTATGATAGCGGGAACAACAATAAATTTGTCAACACAGAAGCTAAGAATGAAAGAATGTAGAACTATGATTCGCTGTAGCCATTGTAGACGTAATACTGTGACTATTGTAGACGAAATACTGTTTTATGCAGAAATATAACAAAATTATCGAAAACACAATGGTTGAATCATTAGTTTTGAGGACGATTTTTGTCGCTGTACCCCTCCCCCCTCACCCCCCCCCCGTAACGAATTAGTATGCAGTGTACTATATCCACACCACCCTTAAGAGGCCCTTAAGGTATAACTCTGCCATTATGTGATGCATTTCAGTGGCTATATTAAGTATCGTGGATTTAATAGACACGATATTAAACTTATTCGACTGACCTTTAATAAATATTTTACAAGAGAAAGGTTAAAAATGATCCCTTCCTCCTCCTTCTCCTCCTCTTTCTTCTTTTGCTCCTTCTCCTCCTCTTAATCCTTCCACTCCTCCTCCTGTTCTTCCTCCTCTTCCTCTTACTCCTCCTCTTTCTACCCTCTAATCTTGCAGTTAACCCCGTAGAAGGTCAACTATACGAGGGTCAAGGTCACAAAAGGTCAACTATACGGGGGTCAAAGTCAAAAAAGGTCAACTATACGGGGGTCAAAGTCAAAAAAGGTCAACTATACGGGGGTCAAAGTCACAAAAGGTCAACTATACGGGGGTCAAAGTCACAAAAGGTCAACCATACGAGGGTCAAGGTCACAAAAGGTCAAAATAGCTTCACTTATAACTCTCTGAACGCAATTATCCCTCTGGTAATGTGCCTTGTATTTCGGTGTGGCTGCAGAGCGAGTAACAGGAGATGGCTTTGGTATTGTTGTCGAATTGTTCCATATTTGTCGATGAACAACTTTTAGAAGAGGGAGAGGGGAGGGGGGGGGGGCTGAAAGTTAATCCCTGGGCTGCTATGGTCTATTTTTTTAACTATTTTTTTTTTTTTTTTTTACTTTTTGTTTGAAAGTTGTAATAAAATGGCGAAAACCAGGAACTAAAATATATAATTCCTGCAAAAAGTATTACTAGTTTATAAATTGAACTTGATATTATTTAGCCTAGCCACACACACACACACACACACACACGTCGTCCGCATTACCTTATGTTCATCAGTCATAAGTGTCATGTTACCTCTCTCGCTGTATGCTTCAGACACCTCCTGGAGTCTCAAAGATTAATAAGACAATACCTCCACACAGTCAGGCAGCCGGGCAGGACAAAAGAACGAAACTAACTGACTCACTTGAGATACACTGTACAATCAGTTACTAAAGTCTGTTCACCTCCCCCCCCCCCCCTGAACCACAGACCCCCAAAGAGATTCAGACTCATGAACCTGAAACAGTTGACTGCTTCGGGTTCACGATTCTGAATCTCTCGGGGGTTCGTGGTTCAGGTAGAGAGGCAAAGTGACTTTTTTTTAGAAGTTAACTGTTCATAGTATATTATTTTAAAACTTTCCCAGAGCCATATACATTCTCATTAGAGTTATGGTAAAAAAAATTATATCCAAACC
>CAUDMG010003571.1:2130000-2360000 GCA_958450375.1 Homarus gammarus | reverse complement strand
AATATTAGTTTAGCAACACAATGCCTTCAGCGAGATGGAAATGACCAATTATTATACATCCGTGACAGAGCGTAAAGTCAGAACTAATCTACAGAATTAACAAATAACTCAGACGAGATTATAAACAAGAGAATTTCCCCCCCCCCCCTCCCTCCCCTCCCCCCGTGATCTGAACTATCTCCTAACTCAATTTGTTGGGAGGGGGATGCTGGGGGTGGGGGGTGGGTGGGTTGGTGTACTGTGGGAGAGGGGGGGAAGGGTGAGGGGTGACCTTTGACCCTATAGGTATTGTGTGTTTACCGTCTGCATATATCCCTATACCCACTTGACGCTCCACAGCCTGTATATAACTCGTGTTGGCGCTGCATCTATCTATTCAAGAGTGTTTGTACTTGACCATAAGACAAGAGAGACTGACGTTATCTCAGCACAGACTCGATGGACTAAAAATATTGTGTCACGCTTCTAAAAACAAGGCGGGACACTCGGGAGGGGAAATTCATGTTATTAACAATATTCACGTTAGCTCTATTGGATATTGGCTATTCTGCAGGCTGCTTTGCATAGGGAATCTTAGTTGAATTATTTGTTTAGATATTGCAAAATGATATGTAGTAAAAGTAAATGTTCCATATTAAACCAGTTATGAACACACACACACACACACACACACACACACACACACACACACACACACACAGAAAGAGAGAATGGTTTTAAATAAGGTGTTAACGAGAAAACAATGTGTGGGAATTAATTTTAAGAAACGATGTTTAACAGGTGCTAAATGAAAGGTTAGGTTAGGTTAGGTCATGTTGAGTTAGTCTAGGTTAGGTTAGGTTAGGTTAGGTTAGGTCATGTTGAGTTAGTCTTGGTTAAGTAATCTAGAACAGGTAAATAGGAGATTAGATTTGGCTAGATGCTAAATTAACATCGTCCAACTCCTAATATGATCTCTTAAAGATTTAGTTCAACCAGGTAACGAAGTAAGAAAATTTTTGGGTGGTGTAGACAAGCGACTGATCAGGTGCGATAATTATATTACATCATCACTAACACCTGTATGGAGAAAGAGTCAGTATGAATAGTGAGGATGAAGGGTGAGGGTTAGTGTGTGAGGGTAAGAGTGAGAGCGGGGCAAGATGAGGGGCGAAGATGAGAGATTGTCCTCCTCTTCCTAGACTAGACAGACAGCTCACATATCCTCTTAATTAAAAGAATCAACCCTCCTTTCACCTGGATATTGGTTAGGGGGTGAGGGAGGTCGAGACGAACATTCATTAGGCTTCTCACTCACAGGTAGGGACCCGGTCAAAAGTCCTGTGGCAAGCAGTCCTTACTCACCTGGGTTATAATAATAATAATAATAATTAACGGTTTATTGAAGGAGCTTGGCAGCCAGAAGGCTGAAAATATACAGTTACATATTTGGGGAATGGGTTCCGAATTACAAATAATATACAAGTAACATAAGTGACACAAATAAGACATATAATAACTTAGATGGGGAAAAGCTCAAACTACAGTTCATTTCAACATAGTGACAGTGTTACAGTATTACAAGTTGTTGATAATTTTTACAATGGTTGGGACTGGGCTGTTCTTATAGCGATCAGTTCGTGCACGTATGGGCTGGATGCGGTTGTGGTGTCGAACAGCAATTCTCGGACAAGGGACACACACACGAATGAACACATACGATAAATAATACCCATAGTTACAATATTGTTCGGTGGTTTAAATTGTGTGATTTATGTCTTGATGTCAGTAAAAAAAATACGACGGAGATCTTTTTCACTAAGCCTATATCAAAGCTTAATTCAACCTTAAGTGAATCACGAGAACCAAAGGATTTTTTTTTACGACCAGAGACTAAATACTGTCATTTTATTTTTAAATGAAAGAAAAGTTTGCAGCTATTGCATTGAAATAAATTCACGACCCTCACCTTCATCTTACATAAATTTTACATTTAAGATAAACAAAACAAAAAATACATGTTCACACCATCTCAAAATACAGTTTACATGTTTACATCATATGAAAATAAAGTTTACAAATTGTGTACATCATATGAAAACAAATAAATACACATGTACTTCATCTACACCTGAAAAAAATTGCAAAAGTATGGTATATATATAATAGTAAAAAACGTGAACTTTACCTTTTATCTGAAAATCAAACACTACAATACCTCGATAAAAAAAACTCTAAGTGTTAGTTATACTTTGTACAAACCTAGATATTGCAACCTGACCTGACCTGACCTGACCTTAAAGCTACCATCGCTACAAGCCTTGATTTATCTCAGTACCTGACGTTAGCACCGTAAGGTTTCTAGTACTGGCGGGTCAGCAGTGTTAGTGAAGTACAACCAACAAAAAATATAAAATATGCTCCCGGATAAAGCAAGGCTCAATATTTAAAGTTAATCCCCATTTCATAAAATTATGAATGATACTTTACACATTTATTCACTTCATTTCCAAACTGCGCCCTATCATAATGAGATCTTACATCTCTAAGACTCCCTCCCATTATAATATCCCACATCTATAAAACTGACAACCTGCACTTACCTTACACTGTTGTCTCAACCTGTGAAACATAAACCATTGTTAGATACTGCACAAGGATTTATCGCAACTCTTTAATAAACACCTGGAAATATTTTTTTGGAGACTGCTGCCATGATAAATAAAATCACTAAGAGGTTAAGTCAATTATTCCCTTCAGTAGAAAAATTATTAACAAGTTGTTGAAATATGGTTCTTCACTTGTTACTTATTGCTAGTTAACTGTTTTCACAACTAAATACTTTAATTGAAATGGGAAGGATGGGAAGAAGGGATATAATGTCCACAAAATATCTGTCTACAACAATAACATATATCCAGGATTTTCTCAGGTGAGCAAGATAATATTTCCCCTAAATACTCAACATCTTGCCACATTTTTCTAACAGAGGAAAACATTATCCTTTAGATCAGCTATTAATCTACAGACACAATAACCTGATATATTTCCATCAAACAAAAAGGTCGCTGAAGATAACTCATTTCTCACACAATTAAACACTCTTGATTCCACATAACACATTTAAATAACCGGACATTAGCACTAAAAGAAACTAAACTTCATTCATAGCTTGTTGTGCCCCCCAAAATATCTCACATTTCATACTAAAATAACCAATAAGACTAATTAAGCTACATAATAACTACCTACTTCACCTATGACACAAAATAATATATGATGCATTATACAACAAACAGAAAAAACTGAATAACTCAATAGAAGTGAAAGTGTTATCATATCCACTCAAGTATTTTGTCACAAACAGAAAATGAATTTGTCTCTATTGTGGGAGATGTGATCATAACTAATGTAACTCCATCCTTGTAAATTGGCCAAACTATTGTAAGAATACAACAGCACAGTACAGACCCTTGTATATGTGGTCTGAGAGCTAACCTACCCCCCCCCCCCCCGCCTCATATAGTATAAGGTTAGGTTAGTCTTGAGATGAAATAAGCTGAGGTAGAGATTCTTCAGTTGGTTCATTTTAAAATATCAATTTATTTAAAACACAGGAAAATTATCAGGATTCTTTTGATATATAAATTAGGAAAACAATATTCCTCAATAAAACAAAAAAATATAGGCAAAACAAATAATATTGCTCCCAGTAAAGACAGACTAAAACCTTATATCTACAATTTAGACAATACAGGGTCTTTGTTTTATTTACATCCAAGCTATACTTGCTCACCACCAGGGTATGTGATAATATTGAACCAGGGAAAACATTACAAAACTATCCGGTATAGAAAGTAATATTATTAAACCATGGAAAGTATATTATTAAAACAGGTAGAGTAATATTATCAAACCATAGAAAGTAATATTATTAAACCTGGGAAGTACTATTATTAAGCCATAGAAAGTAATATTATTAAAACAGGTAAAGTAATATTATCAAACCATAGAAAGTAATATTATTAAACCTGGGAAGTAATATTATTAAACTTGAAAAGTAATATTATTAAACCATAGAAAGTAATATTATTAAAACAGGTAAAGTAATATTATCAAACCATAGAAAGTAATATTATTAAACCTGGGAAGTAATATTATTAAACCATAGAAAGTAATATTATTAAACCTGGGAAGTAATATTATTAAACTTGAAAAGTAATATTATTAAACCATAGAAAGTAATATTATTAAAACAGGTAAAGTAATATTATCAAACCATAGAAAGAAATATTATTAAACCTGGGAAGCAATATTATTAAACCTGGGAAGTAATATTATTAAACCATAGAAAGTAATATTATTAAAACAGGTAAAGTAATATTATTAAACCTGCGAAGTAATATTATTAAACCATGGAAAGTTATTAAAACAGGTAAAGTAATATTATCAAAACATAAAAAGTAATATTATTAAACCTGGGAAGTATTATTATTAAACCTGGGAAGAAATGTTATTAAACCATAGAAAGTAATATTATCAAACTATGTAAAATATAATAACTTAAGATTACCAAGATAATAAAAATCATTAAACCAAGAAAAATAAAATAACTTATGATTCGGTGACTAAGGATAAACAGACTGGTGAAAGTTATTCTCAATTTAATATTACTTTAAAAAACTTAATACTAAATTGTTAAGTACCCTAAAACGGTTTGTCATAATTAGTGTACACTGTCACTTTTAAAGGTACGGTATTGTATTATATTGACTGGCATAAAGTGTGGTAGGCGTCGGCACGGAGTGGATCGGGCGTGAATTTCTTCCAGTGATCTTATGTCATTGGGAAACAAAACTAAATCACACCTGATCCGGTTATTATTAGCGACTATTAAAAAGTTCTAAAACAAAAAATATGCGAGGAAAAGTTAGAATATATACTAGGGAAGGTCTAGAGAATCGACCTATATCCCTGCATTACACATTTGGGGAGTATTTTGTAAGATCGGTACAACCTGTCTATATTTCTGTGTAATTTCCGCGTTTTGGCCCGGCCCTCGATATGCTGTCTTAAATGCTTCAGTAACCCTGGCATTCAATTTGTTAACACATATAGGTTTTGCACTGTAATTTAGCTATGAGATTCACTGTCAATAATTGCTCATGAACTATAGTTTTGCGTCAACTGGGATATCGATATACGTACGTCTTTAGCCCTGTGTAATTGACATTGGGTTACACAGCCTTTCATTTATTTTGAATATGAAACATGATTACAGAAGAACATGCGAATTCAAAAGCCATTTAATAAAAATTACGGGAAATATTCGGTCTGGCGCCCAGTCAAGTTGGGCGCCAAAGAAACATTTGACGAATACAGTACACCACTCGTGTCCGTCAGTGGTTCGGTAATTATGAAAGGCGTTATTAGACACAGTTTTGTACACTGATTATTTTCACTTTTAATAATTTCTTGGGCAAATGCTTAGTTTTCGAGATACAGGCGAGCTAGGATTTGTTAGGTTAGGTTAGGTTAGGTTAGGTTAGGTTTTCTTGGGTTTGGTTAGGTTAACACACTTGATTTCAGCCATATTCATATCTTTTCCCAACATAATACAGTAGCCCCTAATAAAATCAGTGAAAACTAGGTATTTTTTAATCGAACTTAAATGAAAACACAACGGACGGTCATTATCCGAATAATTACCAAACCTTTTTTAAGATGTGCTGAACACGATTCTGCTGTTCGTTTCTTGAGCAAATGCTGAGTTTTCTAAAAGCTACATGGCGAATAACGTAGAATCCTAACCTAACCTAACACAATATAGCAATGAAGTAATCTTACCTGACGGGACTTCTGTTTCTTGTGAGGGTATAGACTTGCAATAGCTTGAAGGAAGTGGTGCAGTCGTTTCTTTCAGTAATATATCCTGCTACTAGCACAAAGAACTCATGTCATAATAATACACAACAACATTTCAATGTTCTGTGTGTTAATGAAGAAATTTTGGGGGTCCACAAAGTGCTCACTATTACAAACGTTATAAAAATTTGCACAACGAATATTATCCCATGAACTGTACTGGTTCCTTATGTATAAAAGCTCAAAGTTAAAAATACACTTATCACCGAAGAGATAGACCTTAACGAAGCTGTGCGCTCAGTGTTATGTCAACTAACAATGGGCAGGACATTTAAAAAACTTAAATACCAAGAGACGAATGGAAAGCGTAGTTATCTTCTTTTTCCTAACGTCTTATTTCCCTTCTTACTTATTCTATTCCATCCTCCTCAAACCTTCACCCCTTAAATTATATAACAATGAACAAATAAGCTAAAAAATGTATTTATTATTTACCAGTTAAGGCATTAGTGTAGTGGCCATGGTTTTGCTCTGGGTTAAAGCAATACCTGACAATTTAAAATGAATATTTATGCCAAATATCGCAATACAATTATTACCATCACCACTTGGAGTACTTCAGCACCTATTTTTACTCTTACTAATCAATTTCATCCACCTGTTGTCCTTCAATTAAACTTTTTTCACCCCCGTCACTTGGAATTTATGGACAGTATGTATGTATGTAGTATTTCAGACAAGCATGAATTTTCCAGCCCGTCATTTGTGTATATTGTATTAAACCATATACTATTATTCCTAAACACTTTATATATATTGGAGTATATATGTACAGTATTCGTAATGTAAAGTGATAATAAGACTAATAAAATATTACAGAACAACTCATGGCAGCCATTTTCACACTGAATTTCTAATAGTGGAAGTGTAAACGTGAACTATGTCATGGGATACTTGAACAGTAGAGTACAAAGACTAAAATAGGAAAATAAAAGCCTGGGTTGGTGTTTGTCACTCAGTTATTGAAGCCTAAGAAGAGGAAAGCATGACTAAAAAAAAAGGTATGTCATTTTATTTTCATTCAGTTAGCAGGAATACAATAGGACCATTATTGTATATGATCTTACTCCACAATATCTTCCAAATATCAGTTACCCATGCATGCTCATCATTATATTTACCCGTACTGCCATGCCACTTTCCCAACAGTTACGAGAACTAATCCTCAAAATCTGAAAATCAGGCAGTAAGTTTGACTCAACGTTACGACTATATAACTTCAAAAAAAAAAACTAATTCCTTGTAATATTTACGTTGCTTCTGCAGTGATGGCGTCCAAAAGTTTCCAACATGCACACACACACTACATCGTCTGCTGGACACCTCCATTAGGATACAAAATTAGTGTTGTCGAGTGTTTTATCGTGTTCCTTAATACATTACATATATAATATATATTCGCATAGCATTATGGAAGGTGATGACTTGTTCACATAGCAACCATTTGGTCACTTCAGTTACAGACGACCACCACCACATTTACACCCAGCAGGACAAATCTTTAACATGCATAACGCCGGGTGAACTATCAGCGATATCGAGAGGGAGATGAGGGTCTGGAAACCTACAGATTGGTGTTATCATGTGTCAGGAATTTTAGAGATCTTCCCAGCGAGGCAGACGGCGCGAGTATTGTGATAGACGTTTCCAACCATCGAGTGAGCGGCTGCATGTGGAGATGTCTGCTAGCAACTCCTCCAACACCAAAGCGGAAAGGGGCCGGATTCACGTGTCTCTCTGCTTCCCTATTCTAAAACATCCTCTTCATTTTTTTCTCACCATTTCTACATTACTAATTGAATAATCTTGTCTATAAATCTAATTCAATCAGTGTCAGTTGGTTTATTTACATGGTGTCTAGGTCCTATTGAATTTATAGGTGTTAGACATCTTGGCGCCATGTGCTGGTAATATGAATCCTTTCCTAAACTTTCTCTGCTTCTGTTAGTGGACTTTACTGACGCCAGACTCCCGCAAGATAGTTAGTTAGTTAATAATATAACATGTAAGTGCTTCCTAACTGTCTCTGTAAAGTATATTTCGTTCACCTGCGTAGACGATTATATTTTAGACATGAACGGTAAACAGTCACTTTTTCCCAGTAATTATCGTTCATCTGTTAATACGATTAGAATAGAATTTAACTAATTAGTCATTATTACTTTTTCCCAGTGATTATCGTTCATCTGTCCATGCGATTATTTTAGACATGAACCAGCAGTCATCACTTTTTTCCAGTTAATATCGTTATGTTTCACCAGACATTATATCACCTTATTTTATTCATTATTCACTATTATTAATATTATAATTTTTTTCTTCTTTATGACCATTTCTCTCGGCTCACACATCACATATTTTCAAAAATTGGTCATAATTATTTTTGTTATGTAGTAATTAAAATATAAATAATACTGTACCTATGGCCTTTATTTTATATATATATATTTTGTTTAAGCTGTTATGAAAGCAGTGTTGGATAAGGTGTTAGTCACTATAGGAAGGGGGATATAATTTAATAAACGTGCCAGAAATCAGAAATCCTTGACTTTCCAATAGTATTCTTGTAGCGCGGAGAAGCCAAACCTAATTTTGTTTTACCGATCTTTCCGGTTAGTTATTAGGCTGCAGTTCTTCATCTTATACAGTGAAGCCTCCATATATCGAGCTTCTCTCTCCATCTAATCCGTGAGAGGGAGGGCTGAAGGGGGGGGGGGGGGGGTTCACATCAAAGAGATCCTCAATATAATGGACTTTCATCTCTATGCAGTTCATAAGATGGAGGTTTCACATTTAACGGGCGCTCGATATAATGGACTTTCATCTCTATACAGTCCGTTAAATAGAGGTTCTCACTGTAATTCAAAATTGTTGATAGACTAATTACTAACCTTATTACACCCTTAAAGACCTTAGTTATTAAACCACAGTTAATCATTATAACATTAACCAGATGTTTAGGAGTGCGGACTTGAACCATTGCGTTTGATCTTGGCAATGTACATCACAACAATAACATTCAAACGGGAAAACTAAAAATAAAACTTGAAATCCGTATTTTTGATCATGAGTCAAGTTCAATCAAAATGACTAAAGCCATTAAACACTACCTAGCACTTACCACCACCAGCCACCACTCTGTCCTTCCCACAAAGAGTCGTGACTTTCCGCCCAGCAACACTTGTTTTATATAATCGTGGTAGTTTCTGTCCTTTGACGATAGAATAAAGCTTTTACAAAATTATTATAAATAGCCCAAAATAATAATAATAATAATAATAATAATAATAATAATAATAATAATAATCTACCTATTGCTAGTTTTCCTGTTCATTGGGCGACTTTTTTTTCCCGTTGGATATATTTGTTCCTACTGTTTTAATATGACACAAACACACACACACACACACACACAAACACACACAAATATAAACAGAACTAAAGGATAAATTATACCGTTAAGCTTCATTCACATCCTGTCTACCTGTTGATACACTGGTAATGAGACTCAGGTGTATTGCTCTAGTCTCGTCTGCACATCAACAGTAAAGATAATAGATACAGAAATATATAACACTTAGTATTGTTTGTACCTCATTCTTCACCCTTATCATATTTTTACCTCTTGTGTAACCTTGAACTCTCGATGTTACGTGGCAAACTTTTTTCTTCTTTTTTTCCGCACAATTTGACTTTCTGAAAATTTGACTTTGATGGTTTGCTGTAAATTTGACCTATGATTTTTTTTTTCTGGGAATTTGACCTTAGATCTTGGTTCTGTCAGTGAACTTTGATCTTCTCTGGCCTTGAAGCCTGAATATAATGCAGGTGACTTTTACTCTGACATTTATCCATTTTTATTATAGGTGAATATTTTGCAACTTATTGAAATCACTTGAAGATTAGACACCCCAGCTTATATCACGTGATAATTCAAAACTCTAACCTAACCTAACGAAACCAAACCAAACCAAACCAAACCTAACCTAACCCTAACCCAGTGGTCCCCAAATTGTAGTTCGGAACCATATTATGGAGCCCTTAAAGGTTTATTAAAAGACTGTGAATTATTTGGGATTCATTGTAAGAGTAAAATTAATGAAAATATGTAATAACTTGATACAAATTTATACTTTGAGAGAGAGAGAGAGAGAGAGAGAGAGAGAGAGAGAGTGAGAGAGAGAGAGAGAGAGAGGAACGGCGCGTTTGTCCCGAGTCTGTAGTATATATGATATGTGTACAGTATTTACCTCAGACCGGGCCCAGATAGAACCAGCCTTCTCACTAGGGTAAAATACACACGACCTGTCCAAGCGTACATGTAAAAAGTATGTAACTGATAACATTCAGACGTGTACTACTGCAAATATCTGTATACAGTATAGATGATTTTATTATTCTTGGATATAGATTTAAACTTTTGGCGTTCTTCACCATATTTACAATGATAAATGTAGCCCAGAGCCTACAAAAGGTTGAGGACCATTAACCTAACCTAACCTAACCTAACCTAACCTAACCTAACCAAACCTAATCCTCACGTAAACAACAATTCGACAGGTGATAAACTACAACAAGCCTAATTCATATTGTTACCTGTACATAACCTTACCTATAACAGTCACCATTTGTCTACGTAATCGTGTAGCTGTAGTGTTGTAGTGGCATCAGTTACAGCTCTCAACAGTTGCTAGGAATGGATAGCTCGTAAGGATAAGCTCTACACACACACACACACACACACATATCCCAGTGTTATCACCTTCCCGAATTATTGCTCTTGTGTTACACTTAGTGGGGAGCGACTTGGGTGGATGGGTGTGTGGGAGTGGATGATGGATGTTGGTGGATGTTTGTGGATGTTGTGGATGTTTTTGGATGTCGTGGATGTTGGTAGATATTGGTGGAACTTGATGGATGTTGGTGGGTGAGAAGGAAATATATGTGTGTGTGTGTATGTGTGTGTGATATGCAAGGGTGTGTTGGGTAATGATCTGAGGTGATGTGTAGGGATGTGTAGCAGGTGAGTGAGAGATTATATTGATGTTGATCGATGACGTTACTGTTCTTTTCTCATTGACGAAACCAAACAAAACACCTGAAGAGCGATACCTGAAGCCTCTTTTAACCCTTGACCAATAAATAAATAAATAAATAAATAAATAGTTGAGTCAATCTCATTCCTTAAAAAGTGTTTTATTTACAACTTGTGTTTATCAAATCTTGGGAATTGTTTGTGTTGTAAAAATATATGAAACTGGATTAATAATTGTTTTTTTTCTGTTATTGTTGTATTTGTTTGTTTGTTAACCACTCGTGCCTGAAGACAGTGGGTGTAAACGTTAATAATAATTCAGGTTTGTATACCATGAAACACTCCTCGCTGCCACTTGCATCACAACTACGCTGCTAAGTCAACAACACCATATTGGTTGTTGTGATGGCGTGTGGGAGGGATGAATGGATGACGTGTGGGAGGGATGAATGGATGGCGTGTGGGAGGGATGAATGGATGGCGTGTGGGAGGGATGAATGGATGACGTGTGGGAAGGATGGATGGATGACGTGTGGGAGGGATGAATGGATGGCGTGTGGGGGGGATGAACGGATGGCGTGTGGGAGGGATGAATGGATGACGTGTGGGAAGGATGGATGGATGACGTGTGGGAGGGATGAATGGATGGCGTGTGGGAGGGATGAATGGATGGCGTGTGGGAGGGATGAATGGATGACGTGTGGGAGGGATGAATGGATGGCGTGTGGGGGGGATGAACGGATGGCGTGTGGGAGGGATGAATGGATGACGTGTGGGAAGGATGGATGGATGACGTGTGGGAGGGGTTGGAGTAGGATATGGCGGGGAGAGGGAGGGAGGGGTGTGGGAGATATGGCGTGTTGGAGATGGGTGAGGGAGAACGTGTTAAAGGTAAATGAGGGAGAAAGTATTTATGGACGATGACCGATGGAAAGTAACAAAAATAAAAAAAAAAATATTGGAATGATTTATTTTATTTGACTGTAATTCGTAAGATCTTCTAAGTATCAAAGTTTTCATTATTGTCGTTTCTTTGTCTTCTCCCATCTCAACCTTCACACTGACCTACTTTCATTCTCTTGGAAAATAAAGAAGAAAAAAAAATCTTACTAACATCGTCTCAATTCATTCTCACCAATTGACCCACTTTAAGACTTTACTTCTTGGAAACATAATAGACAAGTTTCCTTCAATTTACATGATAATTAATTCGTATTTACATCTCTTAGGTATACCAGATGTTGTATAGTTCCTAACATAGTGAGTTATCTTCGTTGTGAGGTGAGCTGTATAACCTAACTTAACCTAACCCTACTCAGCTCTACTCTAACCTAACCTAACCCTACTCAGCTCTACTCTAACCTAACCTAACCCTACTCAGCTTTACTCTAACCTAACCTAACCTAACCCTACTCAGCTCTACTCTAACTTAACCTAACCCTACTCAGCTCTACTCTAACCTAACCTAACCTAACCCTACTCAGCTCTACTCTAACCTAACCCAACCCTACTCAGCTCTACTCTAACCTAACCTAACCCTACTCAGCTCTACTCTAACCTAACCTAACCTAACCCTACTCAGCTCTACTCTAACCTAACCTAACCTAACCCTACTCAGCTCTACTCTAACCTAACCCAACCCTACTCAGCTCTACTCTAACCTAACCTAACCCTACTCAGCTCTACTCTAACCTAACCTAACCTAACCCTACTCAGCTCTACTCTAACCTAACCTAACCTAACCTAAGCTCTATTTAACGGACTATACAAGAGAATGTAGTCCGTTATATGAAGGTCCGTTTGATATTAAACCTCCATATAACGGAATATACCCGTTAGATTTATGTCCGTTAAATAGAGGTTTTACAAATCAATGAAGTGCTCCCGGAACTCTCTGCCTAACTTCCAACGCGTTCCCATATTGAGAAGCTGGAATGGTTTAGGAATAGCTGGGAATCATGTTGGAATGGTGTTGGCTCCTGGAATGTTATCGCTCTGGCCTCTCAAGTTGAAAGTATCGATAAATTATGTAGGAAATTCTCTTTATCTACCCCCCCCTCCCCTCCCCCCCTCTCTCCCCCCTCCCCCCTCCCCCCCTCCCCCCCCCCCCCAGGCTTAACTGACAGCCTGATTATCGAAAACGGGATTTTTTTTCCTTTTTTTTTTTTAGGGAATGTTTGGATAAGAGGTTGAAAACATACATACATACATACATACATACATACATACACCAAACCACCCACACACTCACTCACACACATTCACACGCCGCTACTCAACCAATCACAAGACACCATCGCTATCCAACCAATCAGAAGACACCACCACTACCCAACCAATCAGAAGACACCACCACTACCCAACCAATCAGAAGACACCACCACTACCCAACCAATCAGAAGACGCCACCACTACCCAACCAATCAGAAGACGCCACCACTACCCAACCAATCAGAAGACACCACCACTACCCAACCAATCAGAAGACACCACCACTACCCAACCAATCAGAAGACACCACCGCTACTGCCAGGAGGGGGAGGAGGAGGGGGGGGGGGTTGTAGCGAAGCCTCGAATGTTTGTTGTACTGATAGATCACAACCTTTCACTATAACCCACAGGAGGTATTGGTTATAGTAAACAATCACTGGTGTTTCTGTTTGGTTATGGTTGTTGATTCGGTGTAACAATGTATTAATGACAGTAATTAATTTAATGAGTATGAAATTTTGGAGAGAAAAATAGTGATAATTATTTCATTATGTTTTGGATCCTCTCTCTCTCTCTCTCTCTCTCTCTCTCTCTCTCTCTCTCTCTCTCTCTCTCTCTCTCCTCAAACTATATTTCACAAAATTTATTCTTATAAATTAATATATATATAAAAAATCCTAAAATATCACAACATAATTTATTTTTTTTTTATTTTTTTTTTTTACTATATCTCAACTTTTTCTTCTTCTCTTTTAATTATGTTTTACTTAGTGTGTGTTTTTTTCTGTTTTTAGTTCATTTCTTGTTTGTATTTAGTATTGGAATCTTTATCACTTTGGAAATAACAAGAGAACGAGTTAGATATATTTATAAAGTTATTGTCAAAAAAAAAAAAAAAAAGGAATATTGTTTTGGTGTATTTGTATTTGTTTTGTTTTGTGTGTGTTTGTGTTTTAAATAAAGTGTTGGAAGTACTGTGTTATATTTTTGTGTTGAGACTCCAGAGTGAATTTTTTTTTTTTTTTTTTCCCAGGTAGGTCACCAGTCCTTCCGCCCTCCCTTAGCGTCTCAACCTTATTTAACGCCACACACACGCACACACACACACACACCGCTCCCCAACCCCACGTCTCTCACCCTAGGTCCCCCCAATCACCCCATACATCTCCCCAGATCGAGGTCCTCACAACTCCCTACACCCCAACTGAAGGGAACTTATTATCACCTTCCTAGAATAACACACAGCTACGATTTCCCCTCCCATTTCTCTTCTCCCCTCTCCTCTCTCCGCTCCTCCTTCCTCTCCTCCTCCCCCTTCCTCCTCCTCCTCCTCCTCCTCTTCCTCTTCCTCTTCCTCTTCCTCTTCCTCCTCCCCACCCACCCTCTTCCTCCTCCCAAAACGAAAACAAAACTTTCCCTCTCGTCAAATCCTCCCTTCTTCCTTTCCCCCTACTCTCCCTTTCCCCTATCCTCTCCCTCTTTTTACCCCTCCCTCCTCCCACCTCCCCCCTCTCTCCCTTACATCCTGGGGAGATGACCACGGGGGAATCACTAAAGCTGACCTCACATAACACTGGCTGGATTGAACAATAACACCATTACCTTGGACCACTGTGCAGTTTGTACCTCCTGTATATAGTGACGCATCTGCAACAACTTTATTCTGTATATTATATTACAAAAAAAATCAAGATTATTTGATATTGCCGTTTGCTTTCAGTTTTCCCCAGTGTAATTACGTAACGCCGTGTTTTGTGGGAGTTTGTGGGAGTTAGGGCAATTACGTAGCTCAGTGTTTTGTGGGAATCAGGGCATGTGATTGACGCTACAAATCACTGGTAATTCCCTGGGCCCGACAACTATTTATCGATAAATTAAATCTCCAGCGTGTATATTGCAATCACTTTTTTTTTTTTTTTTTTTTTTTGTCGTGTTGAGTGAAATTTCTCTTTACTGGATTATATGGAGAGGAAAGTTCGTTATATCGAGGGTTCGTTAGATGTGGAACCTCCATGTAAAGATACGATATGACCTCCGATGCGACCTCTCGACATGACCTGATACGGCCTCCGATACGACCTTCTGATACGACCTCTCGACACTACTTTCTGATACGACCTCCCATACGACCTCCGACACGACCTCCTGACACGACCTCCTGACACGACCTCCGATACAACCTCCCATACGACCTCCGACACGACCTCCCGACACGACCTCCTACACGACCTTCTGACACGACCTCCTGACACGGCCTCCGATACAACCTTCCATACGACCTCCGACACGACCTCCCGACACGACCTCCTACACGACCTTCTGACACGACCTCCTGACACGACCTCCGATACAACCTTCCATACGACCTCCGACACGACCTCCTGACACGACCTCCGATACAACCTTCCATACGACCTCCGACACGACCTCCCGCCATCGCATCAACACCCTGCCAAAATTTCCTCATTACACCATCAGTTATCATAATTTTTCTCGAGGCAAAAGTTTTTATATATTTTTTTTTTTTTATTTTTTTTTTTTACCCAACGTCACTTTCTTATTGTGGATAAAAGTTAATAAAATATATGTTGGTTTAAGCTAATGGCTTTATCCACCTCCGGGCATTCCTTATCCATTTCTTGGCATCTTTTATCCACTTATCTATATCCCAGTATCTTTTACTCATCTCTCGGCATCCTTAATCCACCTCCCGGTACCCTTTATCCACATATCCACCTCCCAGTATCTCTTATCCACCACCTCAGCATCCTTTATCCACATCGCAGCATCATAATCCAACTCCCTGTCTCCATGAGCATTAAACATAAACATTACTCTCTCTCTCTCTCTCTCTCTCTCTCTCTCTCTCTCTCTCTCTCTCTCTCTCTCCCACCACTACACTCCGGCTGACCCAAACCACTACACACACTATAACGACTCTCGTTATAAAACACATCTCATACATGTACTGTACTGGTGTCATTAAACTCGCTGTGTAAAATGAAAAACGAGTATTGCACCAGAATGTTTTTTACTGTAATGAATATTTGCGGTAATATGCATGTGAGCGATTTCCATATATGTGTACGTAAATATAGAATACATACATACATACATACATACATACATACATACCTTCATACATACATACATACATACATACATACATACGCATATGACTGGCTATAGACGATCAGATATATTCTCATTATACATATACTGTACATATACACTGAATCTTCGTGTACCGAAAGTCATAAGTCTGCAGTGTACTGTATCCACCTCGCACCTAAGCTGTTATATTTTGATTAATAACATCTAGTACGTACTTTATATTGTTCCAGGGCTTCTTCTTGTTCTTCTCTGATATACTGGAACAAAAAATAACTAATCTTGTTTCTTGTTCCAGGTTCCTACTGTTGTTCCCTGGCCTTGTACAGAGACACGGGACCTCTAGTACACACAGTCTCACTTCGCTGGGTAAGAAATATTTTATTAATATTATTTGTGTGTGTGTGTGTGTGTGTGTGTGTGTGTGTGTGTGTGTGTGTGTGTGTGTGTGTGTGTGTGTGTGTGTTTTATCGATCGAAAGTATTTGCATGTAAAGCGACCAAAATTCTCCATTATGCAAAGACATATAAATGCCTCTTGCTAATGGAGGTGTCTCACTGGGGAATAGAATATTGGAGCTCTAGTCTTTATTACACTGTGTCATTTGCATATAGAAATGTGGTTAAGTCGACATTTTAGTGTACTTTCGTAGTAGTACCCCCCTCTCTTCTCTTCTCTTCTCTTCTCTTCTCTTCTCTTCTCTCTCTCTTATCTTCTCTTCTCTGAAAAAAGGCATCAATTATCAGCCTGATTTCTGACCGTAATTTGAGAGCAATAATGAGGAGATTATCACCAGGATGTAAAGAAATGTGTATAATTAGTGTTCGTTGATCTCTTGGTGATAATTTTACCGATAATCACTTGTATAATCTCCATCTATAATTTCATTTAGTGATTATTTATATATATAAGTCTGTTTGTCTTATAAATCCTTGACGATCTAAGAATATAATGAGTTGGATGTATTTGCGTTAGAATAAGACACACACACACACACACACACACACACACACACACGTCTTTTAAGTCAACTACTAAAGTCTGTTTGCCTCTTCTCCTGAACCACAACTCATGAACCCGAAGCAATAGACTGATACATCATTTTCTCCAATATTGCTTCGGGTTCATGAAACTCAATCATGGGGGGTTCGTGGTTCAGGGGGTGAGGCGAACGGACCTTAGTAGTTGCGTGTATTGTACCCTGAAGTGACTCATTCTCGGGGGAAATTTGCTTCGTTGTGTGTGTGTGTGTGTGTGTGTGTGTGTGTGTGTATGTGTGTGTGTGTGAGAGAGAGAACCGACTTTTACTCTTAATAATAGATACCAGATAAACAAGAGAACCACAAACTGATGCTTCTAAACTGCTTCGGGTTCATGAATCTGAATCTCGGGGTTCGTGAAGCAGCGGGAGATGTGACATGTCCCACAAGTCTCGGTGGTTAGGTTAGGTTAGGTACACACAATTGATTTAGCTGTGAATTTGTGCCTAACTTTACAGATGGGGAAATTACAGCGGTCAAGTACAGTGTCTTCGAAATTATTACCTTATGTTCCGAAAGATTTAATATCCAATGCACTCTATCAACACAGTCTCCACTCTCACTTTGATTTAACACACACACACACACACACACACACAAACACCCACACACACACACACACACACATACACACACCCTCACCTTGGTACTGTAGTCTCTGGTCCCATCTCTTGGGTTACACACACTGAACTATGGTGGTCGTGTTGACATTTCATTAAGGATATACTAACGTACCACTCACCTTTGTACCTCACCTGCCTTCAAGACTACATATTTTACCTGTAACCTCAACACCTCTTGACCCCTTAACCCCCTTACCCCGCCCCCTCCCTTCCTCTTCCTCCCCTCCCTTCCCCTCACCCCCTTACCCTATCCCCTCTCACCCCATTCCTCCCCCCCCTCGTAGTAGTGATGTAGTGTTCCTTCATGTTTATCAAGATGAAAGTTTACCTTGTTGAGTCAGGTCCATAAAACTCTCATTTATGAAAGTTTATAAAAGCAAAATTATAAAAAGTAATCCTTCTCTTTTCTTCCTGGGAGTGACTTACGCCTGTATTATTAAACACTCTTGAAGAGGGTCGTCGTGTTTCATCCCGAGTTTAAAAAAAAAATAGTCCTGAGGTACACCACAGTAGTCACAGAACTGTACTTAATGGGTTGGTGTGGCGGTAAAATTAACTAACTCCAATATTATAAATCAATTTTATTGGAATTAGTTATTTTACCCCGTCAAGTACTGTACTGCGGTGTGTTTATGTGTCTGTCCGTGTTAGATTATGGCAAGATTATACATGTCAATTTTTTTGTAATGGACAGTATCTTAACCTAGCCTAACTTATATTACTTTTCCCCTTTAAACTAATCAGTTGATTCCCGACGATTATATTCCCAATAACACGTCGACAATGTTACAAAAAAAAAAACGTTTCCAATGTTGCCAAAACACGTTGCCAATGTTGCAACTAAAAACAAAGAAAGCATATACATGTCTCTTGTATCTCAAACTTTGCAATATCATGCACGCCTGAACAACCACGGGGGAGGGAGGCAATTGATACGACTACTGTGTCAGTCAACAAACTTCTTCTTCTCTCTCTCTCTCTCTCTCTCTCTCTCTCTCTCTCTCCTGATCCAGCATTTATGAGCAATGAGGAAACCCGAGTGAATCCCGGTAAAGGAAACAAAGATTAATAATACAACAAAGTTTTGCTTTCAACTTAGTGAGACGGAAGACATCAGAGAGGGTTGGGGTTGTGATGTGGCGGTCTTTGTTGATGTTGTGATGTGGTCTTTGATGTTGTGATGTGGCCTTTGTTGATGTTGTGATGTGGTCTTAGTTGTGATGTGGTCTTTGTTGATGTGATGTGATCTTAGTTGTGATGTGGTCTTTGTTGGTGTTGTGATGTGGTCTTTGATGTTGTGATGTGGCGGTCTTTGTTGATGTTGTGATGTGGTCTTAGTTGTGATGTGGTCTTTGTCGATGTTGTGATGTGGTCTTAGTTGTGATGTGGTCTTAGTTGTGATGTGGTCTTAGTTGTGATGTGGTCTTAGTTGTGATGTGGTCTTAGTTGATGTTGTGATGTGGTCTTAGTTGTGATGTGGTCTTTGATGTTGTGATGTGGCGGTCTTTGTTGATGTTGTGATGTGGTCTTTGTTGATGTTGTGATGTGGTCTTAGTTGTGATGTGGTCTTAGTTGTGATGTGGTCTTTGTTGATGTGATGTGATCTTAGTTGTGATGTGGTCTTTGTTGATGTTGTGATGTGGTCTTAGTTGTGATGTGGTCTTTGTTGATGTTGTGATCTGGGTAATTTTGTCGGTAGAGGGGCTAGTGTATAGTTAAGTATTTATAAGACAAGAATGAGTTGAAACAGAGAAAGTAATGAGGAAAAGGGAATCTCTGTCTGTTTGTCTGTCTGTCTGTCTCTGTCTAACTCTATCTTTCTGTCTGACTCTCTCTAGGGGTATCTATCTATCTATATATCTATTTTTCTATCTATCTATCTATCTATCTATGTATGTATGTCTGACTCTCTCTCTCTCTCTCTCTCTCTCTCTCTCTCTCTCTAGTGTTGACAGGAGTTATGTTCTTCTGATAAACGGTGACAGTTGGAAAAAGCTAAATCGGTTTGCCTGATAGATACAAATGACTTGCTTGATGCCTCATTAAATCCCGTTCATATCCCGGCCAGAACAATCACCACCACCCGTGTACTGGATAATGATCATAGTGTAGTGTACAAACCAAACACACACACACACTATGTACAGTACTTTGCAATGGCCAGTACCCTAACCTAACCTAATTTAACCTAACCTACTGTAACCTAACTTAACCTAACCTAACTTAACCTAACTTAATCTCACATCCCCCAAATAGATTAGTGTTAGGGTGGTTAATCTTTAGGCAACAAAGATGAATAAATCAAAACTGATGTACTGTATGTTAGACGATGCAGCCAGGCTGGAGGGGACCAGTCGCCTCCAGCCTGGCGAATGGTGCGAGGGGGGGGGGGGGGGTGGTTGGAGAGGGCTAGACAGGGGGTTGGAGGGGGCTGGAGAGTGGGAGGGTGGAAAGAGCTGGGAGAGAGGGAGGCTGGAGAGGGCTAGAGAAGGTTGGAGAGGAGGGTGGAGATGGTTAGAGAGAGGGAAGCTGGAGAGGGCTAGAAAGAGTGCTAGAGAGAGCTGGAGAGGAAAGGGGTAGGGGGAGAGGGCTGCTGAAGACCACAACATCAAAGGTCAGCAGAAAACAGCAATATCATCAAACTTGGAAGAAAGTTTACACAAGACAAACATAACTTTTGCCAGATCTAATGTACCCAAATGTCTCGTCCTCCTTACTGTGAAATTACTTGAGTTTCTGGTGAAAATACTAAAACATATTTACTTTGGTCTATAGACGGTAACCATTTATTTATTCCTGTTTGTCTGTCTGTCTGTTATTCACTAAAACAGTTCAGTTCCAAGAGCAAGATAAGACATACACACTTACATTCCTTACACTCTGGTAATGTCTATACACATTTGTTCCCTTAATATTCACATATTCTTTAAAGATGTGCCTTTGTTTCTCGCGGCTCCAACAACACCCGCTAGTGGAGGGTAACAAAGCTGGTGATGTATATAGACACTCAGACACTCACACACAAGTTCCGTCGCGCCTCTTCTGCTGCTCTACGAACCCCGAGATTCAGAATCGTGAACCCGAAGCAAGTAGAGTGATACATTATTCTGCCCATAAATGCTTCGGGTATACGAGTCTGAATCTCTCGGGGGGTTCGTGTTTCAGTGGGAGAGGCGAATTGGACTTAGTACTTGACTGACTGTACAGATAAGATGCCTTTACACGTGAGGTTGAGAACGCTTATTATCCAGCCATTACCAATAGTGTCTCATGTTGGTGTTTTTTTGTTTTTGTTTTACTCTTTAGTGGATATTACGTAAACAACTACACAAGATCTCTATGTAATAATACACAAACATATCCACGTTTATGGCGTGTGTGTGCGTGTGTGTGTGTATGTGTGTGGATCATTATAATGAGTCGAAGGAGTGAGTGAAATAATAAACACGCTTCACTGCTTCATATACTTGCCTCATTGCTTCATATACTCGCAGCAACACAGAAAGGTTGAAGAAAACGCGTTCTTAACTCATGAGGACCAACCCAGGCAGAAAATTGTAATGTATTAGTAAATTCCTCGACGACACCGTGGTGGAGGAGAACATTGCCAGCTCTAGTGAAGTAAATATCGTTCAGGTTATCTTCAGCTTGATATTTTTACTCGTACGATAATTTTTCCCTCCCTGCTTAGTTATAGAAGACGAATTTGGTTATAGTAGAACTTAAATAAATTTCGTCACAGGTCTGCTACTATCGTCATGCCATAACTGAGCCAGAAAGATTATGTTATATAATCTCCAGTTACGAGAGCTAATCCTCAAAATATGTAAATATCAGAAAGTAAGTTTGACTCAACGTAACGACTATATAACTTCACTAAGCAAACTCATTCCTTGTAATATTTACGTTGCTTCTCCAGAGGTAACGTCAAAAAGCCGCCAACCTTAGTACTGAGATGCACATAAAAAGAGTTAAGAACCTTGCTATTCAACCAACCCAACAGCAGCAGCAGGAGCCAGTACATTAAGAAGTTGGTGTAGGGAGTGAATGAATAGCTACAATGCCTTCCAACAATTTGTCCCCAGAGGCATTCATAACAGAAGACCTTCAGGACAAACTGAGCCAATTAAAAAAAAAATCAACCTAACTTTACAGTGCAAAAATATAGTAGGTAAAAGCTGCGGTAAGAATCCAGTAAATACACTAACAGACATTCAACATTATCCACAAACCTCTGCAAAGTCATTCATCATAACAGCTTGGCATTGAGTGAGATGCATGTTATATAAAAAAAAATATAAAAAATGATATGACTTTCGCTACGCAACCAGCCCAGCGTACGATGCACTCATAGAAAACGTTCATGTTGAAAAGACCCTGAATTTTCCCATGGTTTTCCAACTAGCTGATGCGGACTGCTTTCATTGCCTTTCTTTTTTTTCTTTTAGCACACAGAAACGACTCCTTGGTAAACACAGAGCTTTGATCTCTTGCTAGACGAGGATGTGAACTGAATACTTTTATGACAGTCTGATTTACTTTACTCCTTTTCCGACTCTGAAGGACGCGTCAAGATGGGGTGCTTTACCTGCCAGTCTTGTTCAGGAGCTGTGGCACTGTTGAGGCTGTGTTGTGGCACTGTTGAGGCTGTTTTGTGGCACTGTTGAGGCTGTGTTGTGGCACTGTTGAGGCTGTGTTGTGGCACTGTTGAGGCTGTGTTGTGGCACTGTTGAGGCTGTGTTGTGGCACTGTTGAGGCTGTGTTAGTTGTGGCACTGTTGAGGCTGTGTTAGTTGTGGCACTGTTGAGGCTTTGTTAGTTGTGGCACTGTTGAGGCTGTGTTAGTTGTGGCACTGTTGAGGCTGTGTTAGTTGTGGCACTGTTGAGGCTGTGTTAGTTGTGGCACTGTTGAGGCTGTGTTAGTTGTGGCACTGTTGAGGCTGTGTTAGTTGTGGCACTGTTGAGGCTGTGTTAGTTGTGGCACTGTTGAGGCTGTGTTAGTTGTGGCACTGTTGAGACTGTGTTAGTTGTGGCACTGTTGAGGCTGTGTTAGTTGTGGCACTGTTGAGGCTGTGTTAGTTGTGGCACTGTTGAGGCTTTGTTAGTTGTGGCACTGTTGAGGCTGTGTTAGTTGTGGCACTGTTGAGGCTGTGTTAGTTGTGGCACTGTTGAGGCTGTGTTAGTTGTGGCACTGTTGAGGCTGTGTTAGTTGTGGCACCGTTGAGACTGTGTTAGTTGTGGCACTGTTGAGACTGTTTTAGTTGTGGCACTGTTGAGGCTGTGTTAGTTGTGGCACTGTTGAGGCTGTGTTAGTTGTGGCACTGTTGAGGCTTTGTTAGTTGTGGCACTGTTGAGGCTGTGTTAGTTGTGGCACTGTTGAGGCTGTGTTAGTTGTGGCACTGTTGAGGCTGTGTTAGTTGTGGCACTGTTGAGACTGTGTTAGTTGTGGCACTGTTGAGGCTGTGTTAGTTGTGGCACTGTTGAGGCTGTGTTAGTTGTGGCACTGTTGAGACTGTGTTAGTTGTGGCACTGTTGAGGCTGTGTTAGTTGTGGCACTGTTGAGGCTGTGTTAGTTGTGGCACTGTTAAGGCTATATTAGAACTACTCTTTGTGTGTTTTCATTATTTTGACACTTTACCCAACACTTTTCTCCCCCTCCCCTCCCCCCCTCTCCTCCCCCCTCCCGTCTCTCTCTCTCTCTCTCTCTCTCTCTCTCTCTCTCTCACGTAGGAGGTCAAGCGTAACCAACTTATCATAACAACATTAGGTCATGATGGCACCGCCGGCACCAAGGGATGGAATAGTGCCACCATCCAGTGCTATACGTTCTACATGCTTGCTCCCCCCTTCCCCCCTCCTCTCTCTCTCTCCCCCTTCCATCATACTAACTTGCGGGGGGGGGGGGGGGGAGGGAGAGAAGATGAGAGGTTGGAAGAGGAAGAGAAAGAAGAGGCAGATAGGTTGAAAAGAAAAGAGGAAGAGGAGGAGGAAAAGGGGGTTAAAAGAGGAAGAGGAAAAGAGAAATGGTTGAAAGAGGAAGAGCAAGAAAGACTAGGGGGAGGGCAGGAAAAGTGAGGTGGTGTGGCAGTTCAAGGGAAGGGAAAGAGGGAGGGGGATGACAGATGAAGAGGGAAGAAGGGGCAAGAGGAAGGGTATGATAAATGAAGAGAGAGGAGAGATGAAATAACAAGTGGAAGAAGAGGGGTCGAAACGAAGAGTGACAGAAGCAGGAGCAGAGAGATGACGGATGGAAGAGGGAGGAACTGGTCAACTGGAGTGGGATTGGGGATTGGAGATTATCGGATTGGGGGAATGGGAGATTTGAGGAATTGCGGGATTGGAAGATTAGGGATTGGGAGATTGGAGTAAACCTAATCCCTTGACCTGGATGTATACAGTAAGACTATTTTATTGATGTTAAAGTTTCATAACAATACGGAATTAATGTCAAGAGTTTCATGTTGTTTGAGAGGAAAGTTACCAATAGAAACAGGGTTGTAAATTAGAGCTGCAGTGTTGTAAATTAGAGCTGCAGTGTTGTAAATTAGAGCTGCAATGTTGTAAATTAGAGCTGCAGTGTTGTAAATTAGAGCTGCAGTGTTGTAAATTAGAGCTGCAATGTTGTAAATTAGAGCTGCAGTGTTGTGAATTAGAGCTGCAGTGTTGTAAATTAGAGCTGCAGTGTTGTAAATTAGAGCTGCAGTGTTGTAAATTAGAGCTGCAGTGTTGTAAGTCTTAGGAAAAATAGCAATGCTGTGAACGTGAGTAACAGCAATAGGCAGCAACAGACAGTAGTAGACAGCAGCAGACAGCAGTAGACAGCAATAGGCAACAGCAATAGACAACAACAGACATTAATAGACAGCAATAGACAGTAATAGACAGAAATGTAGACAGCAGCAGATAGCAGAAGCAGTAATGGCTGACCCCTCCTATACCTAAGGGTAATCACTTGCTGGGAGTAACTGTATGAGACATTAGGGAAGGGGCAGGGTGGTGCTCTCTCTCTCTCTCTCTCTCTCTCTCTCTCCTCTTATTATTGCCATCCTTATCCTTATTAACTACAGTACTCCTTCATTTCCTTTCGCTTCCTTCTCTCACCTACTTTATGTTCTCTCATCGGACTCTCACAGTGGCAGAGACTGGTTCAACAGGTCCACAATGTCGTCTTGTCTCTTGGGTGAAATACAGACACACACACACACACACACACACACACTGACGCACACACACGCTGACACTTACATTGACACACACACACACACTGACACACACACACACTGACACTTACATTGACACACACACACACACACACACACACTGACACACACACACACTCTTCTCCCTCTCTCACAAAACACAATAGTAAAATCAGTGAAGAGAAATAGTTTTGGTTGATCATTAACTAACCTTTATTCACTCTATTTCCCTCAACGCTGCTTATTACAGAGAGGAATGTTTGTACACTAAATAATAAACATACGTCACTTTCTATAAATTCCTGTCTACAATATAACTTGGATAGATTTAAGATGTGTAAAATGCTTAAGATGTTGGAATTTATGAGATTCGGTAAATATAGATATTGTAAGCTTGTGTGGCATTTACTGTTGAGAGAATGGCAAGATTATGTTGAATTCACTACTGAGTCAATTATTAATAGGTGTTGGGGAGAACTGTTTGGTTAAAAGTCCTATGACAAGCGGTGGAGACAGGCATTGCAGGAACACACAATGAAATTACCGTGTCTATAGTTTAAGCATTGCTTGGTGGTTTAAAGGGAATGTTTTACGCCTACATTACTGCAGTACCAACAATGTCAGAAACAACTTACTGAATACCACGAACCTATTTCATTGAGCTGTATAAGATAGTAATTATTTATATTTAAAGTGAATGACGAGAACCTCACCTCACACACACACACGCTACAACATCTGTTAGACATCTCCATTATGAAAGAAAATTAGTGTTCTGGAGTGTCTTATCGTGTTTGTTAACTTCCTTAATACATTACGTATATAAAATATATTCGTTTAGCATTATGGAAGGTGATGACTTGTTCACAGAGCAACCATTTGGTCACTTCAGTTAACCGACGACCACCACCACATTTACACCCAGCAGGACAAATCTTTAGCATGCATAACACCGGGCGAATAATTATCAGCGATATCGCGTTTTTATGCATTGGGAATTTTAAAGATCTGTCCAGCAAGGCAGACGGTGTGAGGATTCTGAATGACATTTTCTACCATCGTTTCACCAATACGGTCGGTGGCCACGGGTGAACGGTTGCAGTTGGAGGTGTCTGCTAGCAACTCCCCCAGCAAACAAAGGCGGAATGAGACTGGTTCGGAAGTGACGAAGTGACTCATTCTGAAATTCCATATTTTTGATCATATCGGAATCTCCTGAGTTCCCATATCTTATGAACGCTTAAATTTGTTCATCTTCGCGTGTGTTCCTCCTAAGTCACCTTTCATTATTGGTGTACGAACGCCCAAGGTCCAGTTAAAATCCAAGCAAATCACCGAGATTCAAATGATGAAACCACACACTTCATTCAGCCAATCAGCGTCCCGCCCAAAGACTATATTATAGTCTTTGAGAGAATATGAAAGATAAGAAAACTCGTACGAAAGCTATTGAATTAACCGTGCTTAGCAAGGCCGGAATCAGCGCCATTTATCGGCAAGGCCCCAAATAAAAATCGCTCCAAAGGGGGGGGGGGGGGGGGGGGGGCAATCTCAAACTCCACCTCTGCTTCTTCTGTTATTAATAATTATTATTTTTATTATATATTTGTAACGTTCTCTTAGTTTATTAACCATTAACTTTTTTTTTCTCGACAATTAAATCGTTCAAAATGTGCTACGTAGTTAATGAAGGAAGCACAGGTAAGAAATTGATTTACTGGACATTGTATTGTATTACTTTTTCTTCATATTAATTACTGTACCTTATATTAATGTACATCTAATATCACCATGACAAATTGTTAATATGAAACATATTTTAATACCTTTTTGTATATAGGCCTATGTACCGTATACCCTGTATGTATATAATTGTGAATGGTAGATTACAAAAGGAATTCCTAATCAAGACATATGAATGACACATACAAGAATTTTACTTAAATGCCAGTAAATTTTTCCTATTGTTTTAACAAACTGTGAATAACATTAAAATTTTCTAGTAAAGATTATTAAAGCAAGATACAAACCTATATCAAGAGGTTTTCTTTTTATTCTGGAACTAAAAATTATACTTTTCGTGACTTCCAAAACTGCATTCATCTTAGCTACAGTCATATAGTTTTAATTATGCATTATATATACACTCAACTGGGGGGCCAAACTGGAGCCACCGAACTGACCCTACGGTCATACCAACGCCATCTACCTCAGAGACCCGTAACTAACGCGCACACCAAAAGCTCGAGTTTCCTGTCTCATATATACTGTAGTGTTTGGTCCCACTTATTTTCACGTGGCCAATCAGCGCCTAGCCAACTGTGCTCAGTGTACTGTCAACTGTCATCAATAGACACATCGGACGGGACGGGAGGAGTGTTGACGGTTTCACACCCTAGGCGTTAGCACCATATTTGTGGATTATTACGCAAAACTGAGTTACAGGTAGAGTAAAGAAGGACTGAGGAAGTGTATACGGAATGAGGACAAGTGAAATTTTTTTTGTTTTTGTTTTTTAACGGAGAACAGCTCACCCGGACACAGGTCATATTAATCTACATCACGAAGATGCCAGAAAACCAGCTTCTTTAAAGTGAGACAGATTGTGTGAGTATGGAAACACAGAAGGCAGAGCATTCCACAGTTTGGCTGTGTGAGGAAAGAAGGATGTACTATAACGGGTTATTCTGGTGTGACCGACATCCAGAGAGAAACGGTGGGCACCACGGGCAAGACGAGTGTTACAAGCCCACGGCCTTGCCGGCGGTACACTGGATGCCACATCCACCGAACATGCCCGTTAAAGTACCTGGAAAAGAGAGAGAGAGAGTGAAGCAACATTGCGGTGAAGAGAAAGAGAAGAAAGATTATCAACTAAAGGAGGAGAGTCAATACGACGAAATGCCTTTGATTCCACCCAATTTAACAGTTGGACAGAAGAAGAACCACCCCTGATATGAGAGCAGTACCCCAAGTTAGTGTTGTGTTGTGTCAGAAAAGTGAACCAAAGGCATATACTGTACTACAGTGTACTAGTGTTGGCGAACTAAAACATTCGTGCTTGTGGTGTTAGGCCTCTGTGTAAGTGTGGATACAAGATTAAGATGTGAGGGGAAAAAATAAAGAAAATATGGAAATGAGAATAAGTGAAACTACAGTGTTGTGACGGAAAACGAATTATATAGAAAAATTACAGAAAATATGTAACTACTGTGACTTATACCATTTACAACCATAAACCACAACCGACATTTATAACCAGTAAGCATTCAGTACTATATTGTGTTAATGTGTTATGTTACTGCGAGTGTATTGTGCATGTATGTTTTATTTTGTGTTCGTGTTTTGTGGATGTTGGAATTATAATTTCATGGAATCAAAACTCATACTTAATACACACCGCTTGGGTACACACGTTCAGTTATTAAAGTTATAATATTGGTTATAGCGGTATCGGTTGAGAAGCCTCACAGCACGTTCGTCCCATAGCAAGTTCGTCCCATGGCCAGTTCGCTCCATGGCAAGTTCGTCCCTTAGCAAGTTCGTTCCATGGCAAGTTCGTCCCTTAGCAAGTTCATCCCTTAACGGGTTCGTCCCATAATATGTTCGTTCCATAGCAAGTTCGTCCCATAGCAGGTTCGTCCCATAGCAGGTTCGTCCCATAGCAGGCTCGCCCCATAACAAGTTCGCCCTATAAGACTCGCCCCATAGCAGACTCGCCCCATGGCAGACTCGCCCCATATCAGACTCGCCCCATGGCAGACTCGCCCCATGGCAGACTCGCCCCATAGCAAGTTCGCCCTATAAGACTCGCCCCATGGCAGACTCGCCCCATAGCAGACTCGCCCCATAGCAGGCACGCCCCATAGCAGACTCGCTCCTTAGCAAGTTCGCTCCATAGCAGACTCGCCCCATAGCAGGCTCGCCCTTTAGCAGACTCGCCCTTTAGCAGACTCGCCCTTTAGCAGACTCGCCCCCATAGCAGACTCGCCCCCATAGCAGACTCGCCCCATAGCAGACTCGCCCCATAGCAGACTCGCCCCATAGCAGACTCGCCCCATAGCAGGCTCGCCCCATAGCAGGCTCGCCCCATAGCAGGCTCGCCCCATAGCAGATTCGCCCCATAGCAGATTCGCCCCATGGCAGACTCGCCCCATGGCAGGCTCGCCCCATAGCAGACTCGCCCCATAGCAGACTCGCCCCATAGCAGACTCGCCCCCATAGCAGGCTCGCCCCATAGCAGGCTCGCCCCATAGCAGATTCGCCCCATAGCAGGCTCGCCCCATAGTAGACTCGCCCCATAGCAGGCTCGCCCCATAGCAGACTCGCTCCTTAGCAAGTTCGCCCTATAAGACTCGCCTCATTGCAGACTCGCCCCATAGCAGACTCGCCCCATAGCAGACTCGCTCCTTAGCAAGTTCGCCCTATAAGACTCGCCTCATTGCTGGCTCGTACTGGTAACATGAGGTATGTTTACCCCCACAGCAAACAACTAAGGTAAGAGTACTTTCCTTGTTGTGTTAGGTTAGGTTTCTACGCTATTCTCTATGTAACTTCTAGAAAACTCTGCATTTACACATGAAACGGATACCAGATTAATTTTTAGCACATTGAAATTCCCCTAATAAACGTTTCCTTATCGCCCAACTTGACTGGGCGACAAAACGAATATTTACCAAAACAAAACAATAGTTCATGAGCCATTATTGACGATGAATTTCAGTGCCAACTCAGTGTAAACCCCCGCCACTTCCTCTCGTTAAAACTTTATACACATTATATGGTTCACAATGTTGTACACCGTGGTATTACTATTGACCACTGACCCTCGGGTGTCTGTCTGTTCCAGCCAAAGCTCCAAAACGGAAACTGTCAGAGATCCGAAACTTTATACACATATTACATGGGTCCCAAAGTTGTACACCGTAGTATTGACCACGGTCCCCCCCACAGTGCACGCTCCTCTCCGTGAACTAACTCTCCAACCTTTGTATATGTAGTTTGAACCTTCCCCTGTTAGGTTAGGATAGGTTGTTTATTTAAAAATTATACAGGGTGCGCCATAAACATCTGGCGTTTTTTGTAAATAACATTATAATGCAAAGTGGAATGGTTTATGAAAACTTGTAGATACATTCCCATGTCTAACAACACTACGAACAGTGCTGCGCTCCATGACCATCTTCTAGGCCCTAGTGGGTAGACTGGTTAAAAAAAAGAAAGAAAAAAAAAGTCAGGTGTTAATGACGCACCCGGTATAATTCGTATTTGCGTAAATCTTTTTTGTTGTTTTAACCCAGCTTAACCTATTTTAACCTGATCAATTTTAACCCAACCTATCCTATCCATATCTAACCAAACATAACCTAACCTAACCTATCGTAACCTAACTAATCCTAACCTTGAATAGACCTAATCTAACCTAATCTAACCAAACTGGGAGAGCTCTCAGACCACATATACAAGGGTCTGTACTGTGCTGTCGTATTCTTACAATAGTTTGGCCAATTTACAAGGATGGAGTTACATTAGTTATGATCACATCTCCCACAATAGAGACAAATTCATTTTCTGTTTGTGACAAAATACTTGAGTGGATATGATAACACTTTCACTTCTATTGAGTTATTCAGTTTTTTCTGTTTGTTGTATAATGCATCATATATTATTTTGTGTCATAGGTGAAGTAGATAGTTATTATGTAGCTTAATTAGTCTTATTGGTTATTTTAGTATGAAATGTGAGATATTTTGGGGGGCACAACAAGCTAGGAATGAAGTTTAGTTTCTTTTAGTGCTAATGTCCGGTTATTTAAATGTGTTATGTGGAATCAAGAGTGTTTAATTGTGTGAGAAATGAGTTATCTTCAGCGACCTTTTTGTTTGATGGAAATATATCAGGTTATTGTGTCTGTAGATTAATAGCTGATCTAAAGGATAATGTTTTTCTCTGTTAGAAAAATGTGGCAAGATGTTGAGTATTTAGGGGAAATATTATCTTGCTCACCTGAGAAAATCCTGGATATATGTTATTGTTGTAGACAGATATTTTGTGGACATTATATCCCTTCTTCCCATCCTTCCCATTTCAATTAAAGTATTTAGTTATGAAAACAGTTAACTAGCAATAAGTAACAAGTGAAGAACCATATTTCAACAACTTGTTAATAATTTTTCTACTGAAGGGAATAATTGACTTAACCTCTTAGTGATTTTATTTATCATGGCAGCAGTCTCCAAAAAAATATTTCCAGGTGTTTATTAAAGAGTTGCGATAAATCCTTGTGCAGTATCTAACAATGGTTTATGTTTCACAGGTTGAGACAACAGTGTAAGGTAAGTGCAGGTTGTCAGTTTTAAAGATGTGGGATATTATAATGGGAGGGAGTCTTAGAGATGTAAGAGCTCATTATGATAGGGCGCAGTTTGGAAATGAAGTGAATAAATGTGTAAAGTATCATTCATAATTTTATGAAATGGGGATTAACTTTAAATATTGAGCCTTGCTTTATCCGGGAGCATATTTTATATTTTTTGTTGGTTGTACTTCACTAACACTGCTGACCCGCCAGTACTAGAAACCTTACGGTGCTAACGTCAGGTACTGAGATAAATCAAGGCTTGTAGTGATGGTAGCTTTAAGGTCAGGTCAGGTCAGGTCAGGTTGCAATATCTAGGTTTGTACAAAGTATAACTAACACTTAGAGTTTTTTTTATCGAGGTATTGTAGTGTTTGATTTTCAGATAAAAGGTAAAGTTCACGTTTTTTACTATTATATATATACCATACTTTTGTAATTTTTTTCAGGTGTAGATGAAGTACATGTGTATTTATTTGTTTTCATATGATGTACACATGTAAGTTTTATTTTCAGATATAAACATGTAAACTGTATTTTGAGATTATGTACACATGTATTTTTTGTTTTTTTGTTTATCTTAAATGTAAAGTTTATGTAGGATGAAGGTAAGGGTCGTTAACCTTTTTTTTTTGTTGTTGTTTACGAAAATAACAGTATTTAGTGTGTGCGTGTAAGACAAACATTTCTTCTCGTCATTCACTTAATGTTGAATTAAGGTTTTATATAGCACGATGAAAAATAGATCCGTCGTATTCATTGGGTTTGTATCGACATCGTTCCCAAAACCGTAATTTAGGCGGATGCTTTGATTGTTATCTTAAGTGATACAAAAGTTACTAAATCATTTATTGACATTTTTGGGATGTCGGTAACATATGACCAGCAAAATGCCCTCATTCAGAAACTAGTGCATAAAGTACCTGTGATTAGGCATCGTAAGCCAAACACCCCAGGTACTCTGTGTCCTCTTAACTATGATTTTTTCCCATTCATGGATTAAGACATTTTTTATCCATTTTTGGATTGAATTTTGTTTTCCATTTTTGGATTATGTGACATTAAAGTGGATTAGGCCTCATGGGGAAACCACATTAAAAAAAACGCAGTAACTGTGACTACCTCGCGGGTGCTGTGGAAATGTCACACTGTGTCAGATCTGTGCCCAACGTGTGAGAGAGGGGCACAGATTGGCTTTATTATAAATTTTTTTTGTAAAGCCATTTCTTTATTATTCCTGTGTTTAACATTACTGTACATTCAAATTATATCCTTTTTCTGTTAATATCCATCCCTGATTTCTTTAAGTAACTTGTCAATACTTGGCGTTCAGTCAGTTTCATTAAATAGTTTTATTTTAACCTTAAGGAAATCACAAGTCATCTCTGTACATTAGAGCTAAGAGGGAGACGAAGAGAGTCACGTCATCCGTCATGTCTTTTATCAGGCGTAAAGTCATGATTGTCTACCATTTGTTGTTCTCTAATCAACTCTGTTTATATATATTCAGTTGAGTTAAATAAAAGCTCATTACTTATTACAAACACTGTACCATTGATGGGTTACTCCACTCTTTACTCCACCACCCATGGGCTTTACTCTGCTGCCCATGAGCTTTACTCGGGCACCCATGCTCTTTACTCTGCTGCCCATGCTCTTTACTCTGCTGCCCATGCTCTTTACTCTGCTGCCCATGCTCTTTACTCTACCATCCATGCGCTTTACTCGGCTGCCCATGCTCTTTACTCGGCTGCCCATGCACTTATCTCCACCACCCACACTCCTGAGGCCCTGGGCTGACTTATAAATAATTTAAAAGTTTGTTCGTTTGAGTGTCTCTCTTGTATTTATGTCAACCTCTTCTTGTTAACTATACACGTCTTTTCTGACACTCCTCGGCCCCGGGTCATTGGTGTGTTCGAGTTATGTCTCAACACTGATTCTGGATGAAGGTGAATCTTGTTGGAGTTCCTTACCTTATATATGAGGTGCCAACACGAGCTATATACTGAGCCAACACGAGCTATTCGCAGTGCCAACACGAGCTATACGCCGTGCCAACACGAGCTATACGCAGTGCCAACACGAGCTATACGCCGTGCCATCACGAGCTATACGCAGCGTCAACACCAAATCGTGTAGGTACTTTTTTTAGAGCGAGTTTTTACAACCGTACAAAATCACACCGTCAGGCCACATGTAAATCCCACCCATACAGATACAATTGACCATAGAAGATTACTGTACTGTCTGTAAGGGTTAATACAGTCTTACAGAGGAGGAAATCAAAATAGCAATTAAAAAAAGATGAACACTGGGGTTATTGTTTCTGGGAAATATATAAAATACAAACACTACTGATTTAGGGAAGATAGTGATGATTTTATTTATTTATTTTTTGATAATGGAACTGAAAAAAAAAATGAAGCATCGACAATATTGATAAATCTGTGATGACAAGGCAAAGGATAATGATACTGTAGATACTTATATAACATGGGTAATAAATTGTTCCAAGTGTCAAAACAATAGAGGGTTTGTTTTTACTGCCATTCATAGTAGAAATATACATAAGGTGTTTAGAGAGAACACACACACACACACACGCACACACACACACCTAATTAGCCTCACAAATTCGTCTCGTCTTAAGTAGGCTTCTGTGATTTAAGTCGAATGGAAGAGACGGACAGAAAAGGTAGCGAGATTAAGCATACCTGGCATCCCCCTCCTCGTTAAGTAGCAAATTACCTCTCCCCCACGTTAATTAGTTGCTAATTATGTGTCATCAGGTAAATGAAGCGAGGTCAGGGGAGGCCTTAAAGGTTATTACAGGTAGGAGGAGGTTGGGGGTGGGTAGGGGAGGGGAGGGGTGGTTAGGTTAGAGGTCATTTAGGGGAACGTGTGTGTGTGTGTGTGTGTGTGTGTGTGTGTGTGTGTAGGCCTTATGTGTGTGTGTGTGTGTGTGTGTGTAGGCCTTATGTGTGTGTGTGTGTGTGTGTGTTTAAACAAAATGAAATCGATTTCCATCACATACCTACATATAGAAGAAAAAAAATCAATAGACATTCAAAAGACGATTATAACCCACAAACAAAATATTCCCAAATAATTTATATAAAAAACTAACATAAGCCAAACCTCGTAAAAAAACAAAACAAAAAAAAAACAGAAAATAAAACAAACTCGTAAAAAAATAATTAAAAAAAAACACAAAAAAACAAAACAAAAAAAGATAATTATTTCCAGATTATTTTCACCGTTCCTAAAATGTTTCCTCTCAAAATAACTCTTTTAATAAGTGTGTTCATGAAGCGTGTCTGATGGGTAATTATTCTTCTCGTCTGTATAACAATTTCTGGGTGTTTTTTTTTTTTTTTTTTTTTTTTTTTATATATTTTAGTAACTCTGAGTAACGTTCGCGTGCCATAAAACAAGAGGGGCTGGTTACAGGGGGAAGTGTAATGTGTTATAAAGAAAGTGGAATGACAGGTTAGGTGGTTAAAATAGTAGTGCTTTTAGTGAGGTGAGGTTAGATTAGGTCAGGGTAGGTTAGGATAGAATTAGAATAGATTAGGGTAGATTAGATTAGGTTAGGGTAGAGTAGATTAGGTTAGGTTAGACAAGGATAGGTTAGGTTCTGTTATATTAAGTTAGGTTAGGTTATTAATAGTAATTGGAAGATGAAATATTTTTTTATTTTTAAGGAAATTCGTTAGTATAAAGATGATGTGGAAGATAAAGTGACATAGACATAGACTCGTATATTTCCTCAAGCCTTTACCCATTAAATGTAGGGAAACACAATTCCCTTCATTCATTGTCATTCATTGTCATTCATTCCTTCCTAGTGCTGTAATAACTGTGATCTCTTATGGTACACCCCTTCTAACCCAGGGCCCTAAATATATCTCTAGTTTATCCCCTCACAGCACAGCATTCACAGCTCTCACAGAAATCACAGCAAACATAGCACTCACAACACTCAGCTTTCACAGTTTTCAGTCTATACCTCTATGCATACCTACCCTCCCCCCCCCCCTACCACCCTCTCAGATATACCAAAGTCAGGTATGTTGTCTCTCTCAAATATGTGGTTTAGTCAGAGGTTTATTATTATTATTTTTAGGAGTAATTTACAGGAAAAATCTTATTCACAGACGCATGGAAAGCAATAAATCACCCCGTTAGGTTTTATGATGCGAATTATGCTATTTTTATTACTTTATGACCTGCCTCATATATTACCCCCCCTCCCCCCTAAATAATGTTGGTTTGGTTGTCCTACAGTAAGTGTTGCCTAGAGTGACGACCCTCCCCCCCCCCCCCCGTGTGTGTTGCTCCCCTGTTAATCCCTTCCCCTGTTAATCCCTTCCCTTGTTAATCTCTTCCCTTTCCACCCCTTCCCTCAGCACCTAACCCCCCCCCCCCATACTCCTCCCCAGCACCTCTCCCCAGCACTCTTCCCCATTGTCTAGGAGAGTTTCACCCCAGTAAGCTCCCTCGTTCAGGTCACTACCCACGCCTGCCACTATGTCATAAACTCCCCACCACCCACCCCCCCCTCCCTGTTAGTGTGTTCACCTAAGCTCCCCAAACACATAAGCTATAAAGGTTGACGCAGTGTTTGTTTACTTTATGAGGTAACTACTAGATTGAGTGCTGATGTTAAGATGGGGATAGTTTTAGAGAAGGTACAATGGTCATGTTCAAGGTTTAGAATGACTTGTTACACCAGGTCTCCAGAACCTGTTGATGAGGATGTCCAGGACCTGGTGGTAATGTCCAGTACCTGATGGATGTGTCCAGGACCTGTTAGTGATGTCCAGTACCTGATGGATGTGTCCAGGACCTGTTAGTGATGTCCAGTACCTGATGGATGTGTCCAGGACCTGTTAGTGATGTCCAGTACCTGATGGATGTGTCCTGGTACTTGTGATAGAGATGTCCAGTACCTGATGGATGTGTCCAGGACCTGTTAGTGATGTCCAGTACCTGATGGATGTGTCCAGGACCTGTTAGTGATGTCCAGTACCTGATGGATGTGTCCAGGACCTGTTAGTGATGTCCAGTACCTGATGGATGTGTCCTAGTGATGGAGGTGTCCATTATACCTGAGAGGGAGGGAGGGAGGGAGGGAGTTCTGGCACCCACGTCATCCATCAGTGTGGCAGCCTTTGTATAATTACTAGAGGGAGGTGCTGAGGGCCTCACCCCATGTCGGATAGCACCTTCTTCACCCCGGTGTTATTAATGATGAGATGCCACCCCGAGCAGATGGGCAGGAGGAGGAGAGGAAGAGGAGGCTGGGAGGAAGAGGAGGAAAGAGAAGAGGAGGTTGAGAGAAGGAGAATGGAGAAGAGAAGGCTGATCAGAGGAGGGGTAGGAGACTGAATGGGGGAGTAGAAGGAGGCTGAGAGGAAGAGGAAGCCGATAAAAGGAGAAGGAGACTGAGAAGAGGGGAAGGAGGCAGCTAAGAAAAGGGGCAAAAACTTGAAAGAGGAGGAAGAAGAGGATGGGGAGAAAGGGGCAGTATGTTATAAGTAAATGGAGCCAAAGTTTTCTATGATCAACGTTCAATGTAATAATGAACATAATAAAACAACGTTGAATTATGGGTATTGTCTCCCGTGTGTTGGCGTATATACAGACAAGTGATATTTTTCCTGGTTCTTATGGACACGGCCCTACAGTAGTCTCTTTAAAGATGATTATTAAGAATCTTATTTCTAGAGTGCCTCTACGGGAAAAAATATATGGTTGTCATTACTGAGTTCTGACAAAGAGAGTTGCAGCACAGCGTCAGTATAGTACCAACACATCACCACACAGCACAACACAGCACAGCACTAGCACAGCACCAACACATCACCAACACAGCACTAGAGAGCAAAACTTAGTCATGCGTCACCTTCATAAGAGGTTCATTGTGGGATGGAAAAGACGGGGAGGGGGGGACTTCTGGCACAGCTGAGTGTTCGTGTTGGCATTGTCGAGTGTTCGTGCTGGCGCTGTTATCCCCCCATTAAGGTAGCTTATTTTTTATATGACCTGATGTGTATAAAATGACCTACTGTGTACTTGACCACTTGTATACTATGTGTGTGTGTGTGAAATGGTTTGTATCCAAGCTGTTAGTTGTGTTGACGATGGATGGTTTTAGGGTGTAACGAGATGCTGACTGGCTGGCTGGCTGTCTCCTGCATTAGGTAAATACACTAGTTCCCTGGGGATTAGAACTGACTGAAACTATTACCACAGTTAGTAGGTTAGTGTCAAGCTCTCAATAACTCACTATGATGTATAACATTCTCATTCACTATTAAGGAGATCTCAAGGATGTTAAATAAATAAAAAGGTGAATATATCTTGGCTTTAAGGGGAAAAAATATACAGTTGAAGGTACAGGATATAACCTAAACTTAATTTGTCACCCTTCTGGTCCATCCCCAGTGACTTAATTCCATTGGGAGAGAGAGGGGGGGAGGGTAATTTACCGTGTTGGTCTATATGTCTGTCTGTGTCCAGTTACCAATTAGTACTGGCGGCTCTGTAGCTGTTATATTCACCTGTGAGTGTTTTTTTTTTTAATGTTTTTACGTCGGGACAAACAATGAGACAGGCAGTAGATTTGTGATATGAATTATAGCTTGTGTTTCCTTCCTTCCTTCCTTCTTTCTTTCTTTCTTACTTCCTCCTTCCCTCCAGACCCCTCCTTCTCCCTCCCTTTCCTTCCCTCCCTCCCCCTTCCTCTCTCCCTTTCCTTCCTTCACCCACGCTAACAGCTTCGCCCTACCCCAGCAGTTTTGTAGTCAATTTAATTACGTTGTTTTGAAAGGAGAGTAATTTGTTGTTTGTTTTCTTTTCTCTATTCTTCAGTGTATCTTTTTTTTTCACCTCTGTATGTGCATTTGCTCCTCAAAGCATCGGCGCCATTCTGCTAAGTCTAAGTATAAGTATTCGTCTCTTATGAAATTGGTTTACATGAAAGTTAAAGTAATGTTAACTATAGTGTAACCTTCATATACCGGACTTTTCTCTCTATGTAGTCCGTTATATGGAGGATTTTATATCTAAAGGACACTCAATATAACGGATTTTCCTCTCCAAATATAGTTCGTTACATAGAGATTTCAACCTTTCTACTTTTGATGAGAGATAAATTTAAAAAAAAAATCCAAAAAACGCAAAATACTTCCAGTGTAGAATCCCAGACAGGTGTTGGAGCTTACGACTCACTCAGGCGGTGATCATTGGCTATAGTAACGGTTCCTTGGCTGCCTGGTGCTCTCCCTCTCACAGTCTCTTTTAGGATTTTTTTTTCTTAGATTTTATTTACAACGAATTGATAAGAACATAAGAAAATAAGGAGTCTGCAATAGGCCGGTTGGCCTGTGCATTGCAGCTCCTGTCGAGAGTTACCACCACTCTCTATCATCCATGAATCTATCTAGCCTCCTTTTGAAACTTTCCAGAGTTCCAGCACTTACTTCAAAGTTGCTAAGCTTGTTCCACTCGTCCACCACCCTATTTGTGAACCAGTTTCTTCCTATCTCCCTCCTAAACCTAAACTTATCCAACTTGAATCCGTTGCTCCGAGTCCTATCCTGCTCGGATATTATAAGAACTTTATCCATATCCCCTTTATTGATTCCTTTCACCCAATTAAATACTTCTATCATATCTCCCCGCACTCTTCGTCTTTCTAGGGAATGCAAGTTAAGTTTCTTTAACCTATCCTGATATGGAAGGTTTCTAAGTCCCGGAATCATTTTTGTCATTTTTCGCTGCACCGACTCTAGTGAATTTATATCCATTCTATAATAGGGGCACCAGAACTGAACCGCATAATCGAGGTGCGGCCTGACTAGCGCAAGATATAGTTGCAATAAGACCTCTGCACTCTTGTTACTTACACTTCTAGATATAAAACCCAATGCTCTGTTTGCCTTATTTCGAACATTAACGCACTGTTTTCTAGGCCGTAGGTCCGGGCTTACAAGTACCCCTAGGTCTCTTTCACAAGTCGACTTCTCTAGGTTGATGTTGTTAAGGCTGTATACATTATAAGTATTTGTTCTTCCAATATTAAGTACGCTGCACTTGCTGGTGTTGAATTTCATTTGCCATTTTTCAGACCACCCCTGCAGTTTATTTAGATCCTACTGTAATGCATTTGCATCCTGCCCTGAATTAATTTGCCGCCCTATTTTGGTGTCATCCGCAAACTTGCTTATGTCACTGCTGATCCCAGTATCTAGATCGTTTATGTAGATTATGAACAAGAGTGGGCCTAGTACTGACCCCTGGGGAACCCCACTGGTTACACAGCCCCACTCAGATTTAACACCATCTACGCTGACCCTCTGCGTTCTATCGGTGAGCCATGATTTTATCCAATTTATAACTTTCCCCTCGATACCATGAGCCTTAATTTTCTCAGAAGCCTCTGATGCGGTACTCTGTCAGATGCTTTGCTAAAGTCTAAGTAAATAACATCGTAATTTTCGTCATTATCTTCTACCTCGAAGACTTTCCTAAAAAACGTCAGCAGATTTGTTAGACAAGATTTTCCCTTTGTAAACCCATGTTGAGAGTCGTAGATTAATTTGCTTTTCTCTAGATGCGATCGGATGCTATCTGCTATAATTGATTCAAGAAATTTCCCCACTACTGACGTCAAACTGATCGGCCGGTAATAATAATGTAACTGTATTGAACTGGTGGACTCTATTTAAGGCATATAGATCAAGGGCTTAAATGATATCAAAGTTGCCTCAATTTTAACTTCCTGGATCAAATAGTGACTGAAATATTATCCGGGCATACAATCCGGTCCCTGGACAGTCTTAGGTTTGGGTAGGTTAAGGTAGGTTTGGTTTGGTTTGGTTTGGTTTGGTTAGGATTAGACATGTAATCTTATCCATAGTTTTAAACCAAACAAAATTCCATACAAAATGCTGAAAATCTGGCCCCTGGACAGTGTCGAGGTTGTAAATGAAACTCGGCTCCATTTTAGACTCTCTGGTTCAACACAAATTCAATTCCATCGAGATTTTTCCAAAAGCCAAAGTTAAACTACGTTATAAAATATACAAGAGTTACAAGAATACACGGAAAAATATCTTGACATGATTGTATTTTATTTCATGTTCGCTATAATACAATATGACTCGTAAACAACAGTCAGGAAACTCCCCCCCCCCCCAAATATGTGACCGACAGTTGGTGTACAGGAGAAAGATCAGTTATATACAGTATACCTCGGCAAGTTTACCCCCCATTTCCCTTACCTAATACCCTTCCTTATCCCTAACACCCCTTTGCCCTCTCGCCATACCTAATACCCCTCCTAGCCCCTCTCCCTACCTTATACCCCACTACCCCCCCCCCTCCCCCCTCCCCATCACCACTATGAAAGCTGTTCTTCCAATATCCGACCCAAACTAAATTCAGGATTTAGTGTCATTGAGGATCAGCTGTTCGATGGTATAAATATCATTCCTGAAATTCAATGTTTTTAACCAAAATTGTAACATGATAAACAGTAAATAGTCACAATAACGACCTGTAGTGTAAGGGTCGGCACGCTCGCCTCGCAAGCAAGCTGACCCAGGTGGAACTATGGGCGAGTTTCTTTACGCCATTTGCCTGTCTACTCAGCACCTCACCTCACTCACAACACACCCCACCTCACTCACAACACACCTCACCTCACTCACAATACCACCCCACCTCACTCACAACACACCCCACCCCACTCACAACACACCCCACCCCACTCACAGCACACCCCACCTCACTCAACACAAGCCCACCCCACTAACAACACAACCCCACCCCACCTCACTCAACACACCCCACCCCACTCACAACACACCCCACCTCACTCACAACACACCCCACCTCACTCAACACACCCCCACCCCACCTCACTCAACACACCCCCACCTCACCTCACTCAACACACCCCACCCCACTCACAACACACCCCACCCCACTAACAACACACCCCACCCCACTCACAACACACCCCACCCCACTCACAACACACCCCCACCCCACTCACAACACACCCCACCCCACTAACAACACACCCCACCCCACTAACAACACACCCCACCCCACTCACAACACACCCCACTCACAACACACCCCATTCACAACACACCCCACCCCACTCACAACACACCCCACCCCACTCACAACACACCCCACCCCACTCACAACACACCCCACCCCACCCACAACACACCCCACCCCACCCACAACACACCCCACCCCACCCACAACACACCCCACCCCACTCACAACACACCCCACCCACAACACACCCCACCCACAACACACCCCACCCCACCCCACTCACAACACACCCCACCCCACTCACAACACACCCCACCCCACTCACAACACACCCCACCCCACTCACAACACACCCCACCCCACTCACAACACACCCCACCCCACTCACAACACACCCCACCCCACTCACAACACACCCTACCCCACTCACAACACACCCTACCCCACTCACAACACACCTCACCCCACTCACAACACACCCCACTCACAACACACCCCACCTGACTCAACACACCCCACTCACAACACACCCCACCCACTCACAACACACCCCACCCCACTCACAACACACCCCACTCACAACACACCCCACTCACAACACACCCCCACTCACAACACACCCCACTCACAACACACCCCACCCCACTCACAACACCTCACAAGAAACAGTCGTGACCTTGGTAGCGTCTTGCCTGAGTGATGGTAATAACCTTTGAACGCCTCAGACGTGCCAAAGTTACCCCCGCCTTAACTACTCGTCTTAAAGGGTGTGAATTGGGTTAAGCATCCCCTTAGGCCAATTGAGAGTGTTTGTGCTTTTTAAAGGGGTCGTCTCTAGGGGAGGGAAGAGGTTGATAGTTGATGTTTTAAGGTGTTTGTGTGTGGGGTGTTTGTGGGGGGGGGGTGTTTGTGGAGGGGGGTGTTTGTGGGGGGGGTGTTGGGGTGTTTGTCGGGGGGTGTTTGTGGGGGTGTTTGTGGGGGGGTGGGGGTGTTTGTGGGGGGGTGTTGGGGTGTTTGTGGGGAGTGTTTGTGGGGGGTGTTGGGGGTGTTTGTCGGGGGGGGTGGGGGTGTTTGTGGGGGTGTTGGGGTGTTTGTGAGGGGAGGGTCTGTGTGTTTGAAGGTGTTTGTGTGTGGGGTGTTAAGTGTGTTGAGGGTTTGTGTGTGAGTGGGTGTGTACATGTGTGTGGGAGGGTGTATGTATGTATTTGTGTGAGTTTGTATCCCGGGTATTGCCTCCACACATAACCGAATATTTACACACACACACACACACACACACATACACATACATATACGCTGACTATCGGTGGTCTGAAAAACACCGATATAGAATTCCCTTTGTAAACATATCACGCTGTACATTTCATTACCCCTCCCTCCCTCCCTCCCCCCTTCCCCCCCTCCACCTCCCTTCCGCTTCCTCCCCCCTTCCCCCCTCCGCCTCCCTTCCGCTCTCCCCCTCCCTCCCTCCTTCCCTCCCCCCTTCCCCCCTTCCTCCCCTCCGCCTCCCTTCCGCTTCCTCCCTCCCTCCCCCCTTCCCCCCTCCCTCCCTCCCTTCCCCCTCCCTCCCTTCCCCCCCTTCCCCCCTTCCTCCCTCCGCCTTCCTTCCGCCTCTTGCTCTTCACACTTTTCAATAATGCTGGTACAGTGAAACCTCCATATAACGGACCTCTCTCTATAGATATAATCCGTTAGATGGAGGTTTTTGCATCTAACGGACCCTCGATATAATGGAGTTTCATTTATTGATATTTCGTTAATTTTTCCCCCTAGTTTCCCCTAATCTCACCTATATTTCGTTAATTTTTTGTTTCCCTACTGGAGGAGGAAGTAGCGGACTGGGCTTCTTTGTTTCCATGTGAGGTTGTTTACGAGTCGCCTACGAGAGGAGGCTGTAAATCATATACCATAACACACCGGGCGGGCCTCTCTCTCTCTCTCTCTCTCTCTCTCTCTCTCTCTCTCTCTCTCTCCTGGAAAATATTTGTAGGCTATACCTTTCGGAGTCTAGATGCTTCAGAGTGAAACATCTTTATAACGCACGCACACACCCACACACACACACACACACACACCACTCAAATCTATATAATTCATTAGATGGAGGTTTTATATCTAGCGGACTCTCGATATAATGGACTTTTCTCTCCATATAGTCCGTTAAATAGAGGTTTTTACTGTACGTTATTTTCCCTTATTCTAATTGAAGGTGAAAAAGAGAATCTATTAATTAGCTGACTTAACCTTCGGCATATAATTAATTACTCTAATGGCGTTGATTAATCCATTTAGTCTCTAGAGTAATTAATTAGATACGCTTCTCTTATCAAAATTTGGGAAGTTAAGTTAGGTTAGGTTAGGTTATGTTAGGCTATAGTCTGTAGGTTTGGTTAGATTAGATTAGGTTAGGTTAGGTTAGGCTATAGTCTGTAGGTTTGGTTAGATTAGGTTAGGTTAGGTTAGGTTTCTCTTATCAATATTCAGTGAAAAAAAAACAAACAACAACGATAATATCTAAGACTCCAAACAGCAGTAGTTTTGGGCGACCATCTGGCAACAGTGTGATGGTGGTAGTTCCTCCTCGAAGTTACTCCTCGAGGGCTGACAGAGATTGATCTTTAAGTTGGCAACCTTTTGTCTGTCTGTGTTTCTCTCTCTCTCTCTCTCTCTCTCTCTCTCTCTCTCTCTCTCTCTCTCTCTCATATACAGTTATAACAACAATAACAATAACAAAACTATAACATCAAGAAATATCACAAAAATAATCTTCCTTGACATGGGAATTTATCAAGTCAAATATTCAAGAGTCAATTCTAGTCCCTGTAAATACCGTCCCCAAAATTACCTGTCGCTTTCTCTCCAGTCATCGGTGACGACTAGATTAATTCCGGCTTGTAAAACCTTCCATTACCCACGACAATATTTTTGACAGATGGTGAAAGCCAGAATTAATGTTTGGTGGGAGGATAATGTTGAAAAGATAAGGGGTTGGATAATGTTAAAAAAGATAAGGGGTTGGATAATGTTAAAAAAGATAAGGGGGTGGATAATGTTTAAAAAAGATAAGGGGGTGGATAATGTTTAAAAAAGATAAGGGGGTGGATAATGTTAAAAAGATAAGGGGGTGGATAATGTTAAAAAAGATAAGGGGGTGGATAATGTTAAAAAAGATAAGGGGGTGGATAATGTTAAAATTAGATGAGGGGTGGATAATGTTAAAAAAGATAAGGGGGTGGATAATGTTAAAATTAGATAAGGGGGTGGATAATGTTAAAAAAGATAAGGGGGTGGATAATGTTAAGAAGATAAGGGGGTGGATAATGTTAAAATTAGATAAGGGGTGGATAATGTTAAAATTAGATAAGAGGTGGATAATGTTAAAACTAGATAAGGGGATGGATAATGTTAAAAAAGATAAGGGGGTGGATAATGTTAAAATTAGATAAGGGGATGGATAATGTTAAAAAGATAAGAGGGTGGATAATGTTAAAATTAGGTAAGGGGGTGGATAATGTTAAAAAATATAAGGGGGCGGATAATGTTAAAAAGATAAGGGGGCGGATAATGTTAAAATAAGATAAGGGGGTGGATAATGTTAAAATTAGATAAGGGGGTGGATAATGTTAAAATAAAATAATAGATATGGTTACAGGTACAGGTATGATTACAGATACAGGTACAGTTCCAGGTAAAGGTACAGATTTAGGTGCAGGCGATGATAAAAGGTGATATTTCAAAATTTTGTCCAAATCATGGAGCCATAATTTATGAAAGAATGAGAATATGTGACTCAATAAAATCACATTAGCATTACTGAATATCTCTCTCTCTCCCTCTCCTATTTTCCTCCTATTCCACTTTCTCTTTCCTTTCCCACTATATTTCCTTTCTCTCCCTTCTCCCATTTTATCTTTTTACACTTTCTTTTCCTTTTCATATTTTCTCTCTTTTTCTCTCATTACGTATATCTCTTTTTTAACCTACTATCTCACTTTCTCTAGTTTTCCTCCAACTCTCTCTCACTTTCTCTCGTTGCTTCCACTCAACCTCCACCAAGGGCTAACTGAGATAGGACAAAAGCATCATTCAGCATCAACAAAAGGCATGCAAATATATTCTGGACAGGTGTTGCATAGTTTCATAGATGTTGCAGAGTCTCACTGATGTTGCAGAGTCTCACAGATGTTGCAGAGTTTCGTAGTTGCTGCAAAATTCTCTCCGTTGTTGCAGGTGATTCTTAAAGCTGTTGCATGAGAGCCTAGTAGATGTTACAAAAGATTCACAGGTGTTGCAGATCCATACAGTTGTTGCAAATGATCTTCACAGCTAATGCAACTTCTCAAAGCAGATAATATTTTTTTTCAAATAATTTTTACCGCAATTGCAAGAAATTCAGAGTTATTGCAAAAAAAATCACACCATTATTGCAGAAGATCGTTGTTGTAGCAGAATTTCTCATTAAAATTCTTACATTGGTGTTGCAAAAAGGAGTATTTACCAAGTTTTGTCCGTGGAGAAAAAAAACAGAAAATACTTGGGGGAGGCTCAACCCTTTGTTCAAATAATCATTAGTAGCGTTCTGATCTCTCTTGTTGAGCTGACGCAACATGAGAGGAAAAAAATCAACAATGCTATTTTTGGGGGATATGTTCATTTTTTTTTATTATATATTTTTTTTTTTGAGGGGGGTTAAGTGGTTATTTTATTGGGGGGAGTTAAGTGGCTATTTTATTGGGGGAGGGGGGAGTTAAGTGGCTATTTTATTGGGGGGTTAGTTAAATGAACACTATGTTTGTTGGTTTTCCTCACACACAAACAATTTAGTAAAAGAAAAAAAAAACTGTTGAATGAATGAATGTTTAAATGGATAACGAAATATCTAACGAACTATATAGATATGAAAGTCCGTAATATCGAGGAACCGTTATATCGATGGTTCATTTTATCGAGGGTCTATTATACCGAATGTCCGTTATGTCGAGAGTCCGTTTTATCGATGGTCTGTTTTATCGAGGGTCCATTATACCGAGGGTCTGTTATACCGAATGTCCATTATACCGAATGTCCATTATACCGAATGTCCGTTATGTCGAGAGTCCATTATATCGCGGGTCCATTATATCGTGGGTCCATTATATAAAAAATCCGTTATATCGAGAGTCCGTTATATGTGAAACCCCCCATTTAACGAATTATATGAAGGTTTAACTGTGTATAATTGTGTAGTGGTTCACCTTCGTCAGCAGTGGGTCCTTCACACGTCGTCAGTGTCAACACCTCCTTCTGCCACCCCAACAGGTGTATTACTGAAGACACATCACCTCCCCCTTGCAGAGACGTTAATAGAGAGACTGTCACCTGTTTCCCTGCTTGTGAGAGACCGAGAGATGGTGGGGGGGGGGGGAGGGGAAGGGGGGCTTTCAGGGTAATTAGAGATCTCCCAGGCAGAGAGAGAGAGAGAGAGAGAGAGAGAGAGAGAGACTATTGATGTGTTTGGGATACCTTTTTGAGATGTAAGCTTGTTTAGTGAGAGACTGTGAGAGATGAAGGCCATGGAGACAGGCACCTTCAGACAAATTTCTCGACACCTTCAGACAGTTCCTGATAATATGAGTTAATACGTAGATGAAATATTGTAACTTACATGTCCAGGAAATAGTCACTCTTATCTCCTCAGAGAACAAAAAATATCCTGGAACTGTTCCTTGTATCGCAGTTCCTCCCTCCCACCCACTCACTCACCCACCCACCCACCCACCCACCCAGTAAGAGAGATATTTAACTCCACTACACTATACTCATTTAAAATATTTCCCTGGTCATTAATGCAACACAAATATTATATAACTTCTCAACCTCTGTAAAGTTACTCTCAAAACAGGGGACGTTATTAGGCTGGCTCTGTGTAAAGTCTTATTGAATTACACTTGCAAATTCTCTCATCAGTAATGTAACACAAATGGGAACTGTCCACCTCTGTTTCATCAGGCTGATTCCACTCACACAGGATGTAGGATACTAGTCTGTCTGTCTCTCTCTCTCTCTCTCTCTGTCTCTCTCTCTCTCTCTGTCTGTCTATTTCTGTCCTTTTGTCTGATTATTTCATTATTTTAATTTTCCTCATCTCCCACTTCTACCCTTTATCTCAGTTTCCCCTCATATTAATATCAAATAAGAGAATGGATCACACAGCAGCTGGCCATTAAAGAACTTCTTCCTCTTTGATGACATTGACTCTTGACTGTTTGGGATCGGGGTCTCGTGTGGTCGCCTGTCGTAAGAACCTGCAGGTAGTGGAGAAACATGCAGGCAAGGCGGTCATGAAGAATGCTAGACCAAACTCCTTGTTGTAATGGTGCTTCTACTGCTGTGTGTTGGGGGGGGGGGGGGTGGGAGGGTAGAGAAAAGGTGGGGGAAGGGAGAGGGGGGAGGGAGGGTTATATAATGTGTGTTTGTATGTCTGTGTGCTATAATGCGTAATTATCCGTGCACTAATGAAGGTGATTATGTATGTAAGTGTGTGTGTGTGTGTAAGCGTAAACATGTGTAGATGCAACGTTGTGTGTGTGTGTGTGAGTATATTTACGTGTGTGTGTGTGTGTGTGTGTGTTGTGTACAGTATTTGTATTTGTTAGAACTCTTCCCCTCAGCCATGCTAATGAGCTCCCTGCCTCACGTCCCCTCCACCCACACCCACCGACAATATCTCACATTTCACCCAACCAATAACAAACAGAAGCCATGAAACCACAAAAAAAAAAAACACCATTAATATTTCAGTTTAATCTACTAACTATATATAAATCCTGATTATATTCGTTCTATATTTAAAATAGTAAGATACCTGTAAGTTAATGTTGATTAGATTAAGTTTGATAATTTACTTTAGGTATTGTTTTATCCGCCGGGAACCCCTAGTCGACCCAGCTGTGATTGGGTACCTGATTTCAGTTGGGGAAGGAGAACCAGTTGAGTGCAGTGACAGCCATATTGTTTCCTTGTGCATGGGGTGCTTAGGTTAGGTTAGGTTATATTGGGTTAATTAAGGTTGGATTAATTTAATTCCAGTTGCGCGATAACGAGGTACAGAAGCGAACAAGTAAAACACAATACTAACATGAGTACAACAGGCGAAGGAGGCGTTGTAGGGGTCGTCTTGCAACATTGACCCCCAGCTAAAAAACTTGAAAGCATAATGTTGTAAATTTTACCAGGAACCTTCCCTTGAAATTCAGAAGAGGAAAAGGAGTTGGATGTTAAACCTTCCTGGACACACACACAGACACACACACACACACACACATACACACACACACACACATATGTCACTGTGGAGTTGAAAATTGTATAAAAAAACATTGATAAAACACCTTTATCCCCTAAAAAAAAAATTAAATCCGAATATAACTACTAAAATATTCAACACATAAAATACTACCACCAATCAATTATTTTTTTCCCTTTCAATTTGTCAAGATTTATTTATTTTTTTTTCATCTATTTTATCTTACAAGACAAAGTAACTTATTTAATATTTACTTCCTGTGTGGACAAACTCTTTTTATTGCTTTCTGGGATTTATTTATCTTTTCTTATATATTTTCTCTTGTGTTTATCATCCTAAGAATTAAGAAATCCTCATTATATTTCCGAGACGTAATGACTATAATCATCATTCTCATTAAAAACTTAGCTTACTGATAGCTTCAATATATAGTGAGTCTTATTAGTATTAACAGTTATACTTATTAAAAAAATTATTTAAAATCACAAAATAAAAAAATATAAATTTATATGATCGCAAAAAAATCATGTATAATCGCAAGAAAAAACCAATCGCAGAGTCAAAAAGGTAAAGGTATTTAAATTCTCACCTGTTATATATTCTCTTTTAACACCTGTGTATTATTTATGACACCTGTAATTACTTCTAAATCCTCTCTGTTCTCTCGCTTGGTTTCATGGTACAGTGAAACCTCTATTTAATGGATTATATACAAGTGAAAGTCCATTATATCAGGGGTCCGTTAGATGAGGGTCCTCCATCTAGTGATCTATATAGAGATGCAAGAACATTATATCGGGGGTCCGTTAGATGAGGGTCCTCCATCTAATGATCTATATAGAGATGCAAGAACATTATATCGGGGGTCCGTTATATGTGAAATTTTCATGTAACGGATTCTATGAAATGAAGTCCGTTATATGGAGGTTACACTGTGAATATTTATTTTTTTTAATATTTGTGGATGTAACAGGTAGAGAGTTAATTGGTTTATTGCTTTTTTTGTCTTTTTTTTTTGTTTTTTTTTTTTTGCTGTTTGTTTTCTTTTTGAGTTTTTTTTCCAATAGGTATGTGACAGTAGTTTTTTCCCTGGATTTTCACACCTTTTTCCTCCGTGCATTTTGTGGACAAATTTGGAATGATTATTATTATGGCCGGATAATTCGTCAAGCGGATAAGTCGTCACCGGATAATAATATCTATTTTCGAGGCTATCAAGTCATAGTTAGTACCCGGCCTGAGAATATTATCACCCCCCTATCTTCCTGGCCCTGTCACATGGCCCTCTATCTTGGCCATGATCTGTTTTCCCGGCTTCCTATCTCGTGCCAGGGCCATGATCACTTCCGGGAATAAGGGCCATCTTGTCCCTTGTAAGGCCATATTAGGGAGAGTAGGGCCATAAAGTATCACATTGGCTGAGGGAATATTAGGGAGAATTTTTTGGATATTTCAATTGAGTTCTGCGACACAAGAGTAATATTTTCATCCTTCACTGTGTGTGTGTGTGTGTGTGTTTTATTCTTTCACGACTCCAACATGTTACTAAGTTACAAGCTTATCTCATAACACACCAACCTGACTAAATATCTTGTTAGGTCACTTTAATTTAGTTGTGTCTATACCGTGTAAATATTGACACACACACACACACGCGCACACACACACACACACACACACACACACACACACACACACATGAGGTAGAACAAATATAACAAATACTCTTATTTTTTTTTCTTCTTTAAACAACTCTTGGACGATGCCACCAACTACAGCCAAGAGTCAGGTTAAGTAAGAAAAGTTTAGCTAACTTTGGTCAGCTATCTTACAGGGAAAAATCGTTGACGTCACCTTCAGCGCTTCTCTCTCACTACTTGATGTTGATGAACCACACCGCTGACACCCCCCGCTGACGGTATCTATCATCGCTGACACTTTACTTTAGGTTAGGTTGGGTTGGGTTAGGTTAGGTTGGGTTAGGTTAGGTTAGGTTAGTTCTGACGGTGATGTATTGTTATTTAATTTTGTTTTAGGTGTCTTAAAGTTAATGTGGTTTATTTCCGTTGATATTATTATTATTAGTACAGTAAATCAGACTTGTCTCAATGAAGTAATGGATACAGTAAACCCTCTCAATAGCGGATATTCTCAATAAAAGAATCCTCCCAATAGTGGACAGGGCTTGCAAGAACTAGTCTGGTATTGGGAGTTTATTATTATTATTATTATTATTATTATTATTATTATTATAATTTTCGCTTTATATTGACATTTCCTTTGTTTTTTGTTGATTGGGGCGACGATGTTGTCATAAAAATAAACAGTTGTGTGGTGTAACCTTGGCAGAGTGTCACGAGGCGCTACAGTGGCTTGTTTGTTAATAATACCTGCGGTGCCTACATCACTGTCCCCGCTCAGGTGTATGACATTCTAGTGTACAATATTCAGGATCTGCAACACTGAACATGGTCAGACTCAACTTTGCAATGCTGACTATGCAACGCGTTTGGTAAAGTCACTATTAATTCTGTTTTGTGAGTATGGTGGCCGCCGCCCGACAAAGCAAACGCTGCTGCAGAATGAAATGAAAAATGTGTAAAAACTGCATCGTGTTGTAGTTTTGAAGGTCCGGGGGGAAATAAAAAGTAAGACCTCCTGACAATATAACAATTAAAAAGTTGTGTTTGAGATAAAAAGAGATATGGATGCTTTTTTATTTTATATTATTTTAATTATTTATGTTTTTATTAATCTTATTATTTTAATTTTTTTTTTTATTTTTTAATCGTTGATGAAAAAAAAAATCGCACAGAAAACGAACACTCAGGAAGAAGAGACACAATTAAGTGACATTGGCCAGTTGACTTGAGTGATGTCCAAGCTGGCGTCCTCCTGAAGACCTGAACCCATCCTCCCTCCTCCTTCGCCTCCTTCTTGGACTGCACTAAATTTATGTGCTTCAATATCACTCCTCCTGTGAATAGAAAACTTTTTGAACGCCACATAAATTGTAACAGCAACTCGTAACTTAGCGTGGATGACAGAGCGGTCGAGGGGAGAGAGAGAGAGAGAGAGAGAGAGAGAGAGAGAGAGAGAGAGAGTCTGCGTGTGTGAGATAGAGAGAGAGAGAGAGAGAGATAAAGACATATACAGACAGACAGATAGACAGAGAGACAGACAGATAGACAGAGAGAGACAGAGAGGCAAGGAAGTCGAAGGTTATATCAATACCAGGTCCTGTCATTGGCTTGGCAGCATCCCACACCTCTAGCAGCAGCGATTTACAGGCAACTTCAGTATAAGTCATTCCTGAGACAAGACTGTAATCCTAGCGTCCTCCTCCTGCTGGTGGTTCAACCGAGATAAAGTTTGATCTATATTCACCTACCACACACACACACACACACACACACACACACAGTCGTCTGAAAAAAGAACTTCCCTCACGTATTTGACTGTGAATGTTAGCAGACCCGGAAATAAAAGGAAATATGTATTGTATTAACACTTCATAGTTGATTGACTCACTGAAATTTGATGTGATATATATATTTTTTTTTTTTAGGTTAATATTCGCCGACAGAATTGAACATTATTTAACAATACTATAATTAAATAAACTGAATATTCTCGTGTTGAGTGTTAGGTGAGACTCATCCTTCAGTGAGTGTTAGGTGAGACTCATCCTCTAGTGAGTGTTAGGTGAGGCTCATCCTCCAGTGAGTGTTAGGTGAGACTCATCCTCTAGTGAGTGTTAGGTGAGACTCATCCTCTAATGAGTGTTAGGTTGAGACTCATCCTCTAATGAGTGTTAGGTTGAGACTCATCCTCCAGTGAGTGTTAGGTGAGACTCATCCTCCAGTGAGTGTTAGGTGAGACTCATCCTCCAGCGAGTATTAGGTGAGACTCATCCTCCAGCGAGTGTTAGGTGAGACTCATCCTCCAGTGAGTATTAGGTGAGACTCATCCTCCAGCGAGTATTAGGTGAGACTCATCCTCCAGCGAGTGTTAGGTGAGACTCATCCTCCAGGCGAGTGTTAGCTGAACTTAAGCCTCCTGCAGTAATACTTCACTCCCTCTGCCAATTCAGACTAGTTCACTTTTATCAATATTGTCATAATAAATAATTGTAACTTTATACAAAACATATAAGTTCACCTTTTAACAACCGAGAATTGGCCATTAAGTCACTGTAAATACAACTACAACACTTGGGATAGTATACGAGGTCACCTACAACCATTACCACAACAACAACCAATTATGTTCCTATTATAATTCCATTTAATCTTGACCACATAATATATTTTCCAACTGAATTAACAAGAATTACAATGAAAAAAAATATGATAAACCAACACAAATAAATAAAGTACTATTTTTTTTTATACCACAATAACAACATATTAATTAGTATCTAAATCCATGCAAATCCTTGAAACCTTTTATTTTGTTATTCATTGTTTACTTAGCAGTGAGTGAGTGAGTGAGCGAGCGAGTGAGTGAGTGAGTGAGTGAGCGAGCGAGTGAGTGTTGTTAACTGTCTTTGAGTATACAGCAGCTGCCACCCCCATCACCACTACTTTCTTGTACCTACCCCACCCTACCTACCCACCCTACCCTACCCTACCCTACCCACCCTACCCTACCCTACCCTACCCTACCCATCCTACCCAGTCCCACCCTACCCACCCACGACACAGTAATATCTCTTCATTCTCCGACGAGTCACTTGTGAGATAACTTCAACTCAACTACGTTAGGTTAGGTTACATTTACTGTATGGTTTGGTTAGGTTTAGGTTAGGTTAGGTTAGTAGAAGCAGAGCGGACGAGCGAGTAGGGATGGATAGGTTTTGGTGTCTCAGTGACGTCCAGCGGGTCTTGACGTATGATGGTTAATGCCTGAGTGACAACCATCCAATGTGTCACCAAATATTACACCAGAAATATTTCATACGTGGGAATTATTTATTTATTTTCTTCTATTTTCAGTATTAACAGACATCTAATATCCTGAAAAAAAAAGTGTAAAAGAAGACCATTCAGGAAGTATATCTGTGAATATTCGGCAAAAATTTATTAATTAATTTGTATGGAGGGATTTTATCAGGTCTAATAATTTTCAACCAATGGCCATCGACCTCACGACCTCGGGAAATTGACAACCGAAAACGCTTATAGGATTCGTCACTTAATTTGTTGAATATAAATATGATGCTTAGGGGTATTATTCACATTAATATATTTAAATATTAATTAATCGCTTCAAAGACACTTTTCAATACCTTTGCAAGAGCTAATTAGTGGTATTGGCCAGGTATCGCGTCACTCGCCAGGTAATTTGATATTCAATAGTAAGTTTGTACAGGTAAAAACATAGTACTACTGATATAATAAATCGGAAAGTTAAAAAAAAGAAGTATTTACGTGTTTCATGTGACATTAATGGCCGGCTTGCATCAGCTGTTGGACCAATATCATAGACGACACTTGATGGACAGGCTATGAGAGGCGTCCCCAGATATGTGGCACTGACAACCATATGAGAAATATCTTCTTTTTATTACATTTAAATTAAGTTTGGGCTACAAGGGATTTAAGGGGCTTACTAACTGTTGATTAAATTGACGTATCTATACAGGTAGGCCGTGGGAATATAGTTTACCTGTGTTCCGAGACAATGTAGGTAAGGAACAATAGTAAACAGAAAGGCAACTTGACCTAGGATAGCTGTCAAGTCCTTATTACTAGGAGGGTCCTTTGCTTAGGTTTACACTTGGTCTTCTAATCGGTAACAATATATCCACAGGAATATTACTGAAATTATTACTGTATATCTAACACTGAATAATACCACAAACATGTCTATTACAGCAGAATATTCCTCACAGCACCAACATTACAGAGTGTAGCTATATAACACATAACAGGCAGGACGTAATGAATTTTGTTCCCACCTGACGAGAACCACACAACCACATACCAGACAGTTGTGGTTTTATCTCATTATTTCCTCTAGAATTCACATCAAACTGAAATACCAGGAAGCAAATAACTTGTAGCTGTGAGAGTTAACGTGTGTCTTTTTGGTGGGCGGGAGGGGGGGGGGACAGTGGGTGGGTGGGTGGGGGAAACAAGTGAACGGGAAAAACAAGCAGGTGGGCGGGGAAACTCGGCAGGTAGGCGACTGGGAAACAAGTGATAATAAGCGCGTGTTAGCGAGTGTTTAACAGGAACTATGGCGTCATGTCGTGGCTGGCTGTCTGTCAGGTTGGTGGGCAAATAACACACAGTTTACTTCACTTGTCTGTTAAACCAAGTAAAAAAAAAAACGTATAAGGCATTAATTTCCTTCAACAGTTAATTAGTTAGATTGTTTAGTTTTTGGTTAGTGATGACCTGAATGTGTATCTTTACCTAAAATAGCAATTATATGTATGTATACTTTCAGAATAATAATAATAATAATAATAATAATAATAATAATAATAATAATAATAATGATAATAATAATAATATGTAATGAGTATATCAGCCAGCTGTTACCTGTCATCTACATATTATTACTCACTAAATAGCCAATGACCTTTTAAAATAGAACAAGAGATAATTAGGTCACTGGGGTAGTTAATTACATGCATTTGTGACTAATTGGTCCAGGAATCTGAATAATAATAATGATAATTTTTCGTGATTTTTCCACATGAGTTATACGTGAAGTGGTGTTTAAATGCTTATACACACACACACACACACACACACGAGTCGTTACAGTCACACACACACACACACACACACACGAGTCGTTACAGTCACACACACACACACACACACACACGTCGTTACAGTCACATAAATTTACCACATAATTGTATTTTCTTTTCCTTGTGTTTGTTATTTGTGTTTTGTTTCGTCATACTGGTAAAAAAAAAAGTTGCGTCAATGTTTGGTGGACGATATTAAAGGCGTGTAGTTGTTAGTGAGAAAGACTGGGGTTACTTCTCACTTCTCTCACCCTCTCTACCTTGTCACCTTCCCCTACATCATCCTCCCCCCCTCCCCTCTTCCCCCATCACCCCTCCTTTCCCCTTCCCTCTCCATTCCCCCATCACCTCACTCCCCCTCCCTCCTCCTCCTTTACCCTTCGGTTCTTTCTAAATTATAACACAGAAGTGGAACCATAACATCCAGGTTAACTATTAAAAATAACACCGAATCCTATAATTTAGATACATTTTTTATTTTAATTTCTTAAGAGTATTAACCTAACAAAAATATATAATTTCCTATTTTTTTATTTTTTTGTTTATTCAGGCATTAGATATATAAAATAATCACTTGGATATGATGGTAAGTCCCAATGCTGGCGACACCTGGCATAACAGAACAGAAACGCCAAATATTTACTGTTGAATGGTCAATTATCGAGTCTTTATGCCTACCTGGTTCTCCCACCCTCCTGCACTGAGGGTGAGGCTATCTTACTAAATTCTGTAAAAAAAAAAAAAAAAAAAAATTAAGAAAAATGTAGAATGGTTAATTGGGTTGGTAATGAGACTTAATATCTGGCCGTAATGGAACCTTAGTTTAAATAGGTCCACCGCGCTTCGGGTGGTGTAATATATAGGGATTCGTCTTCATTGTAAAGTGTGTTTAGGGGTGGTACAATGTCTGTGTCTGTCTGTCTGTCTGTACCTGCTTGCATGCCTTTCGGTTGATCTGTGCCTGTCTGTCTGTCTGTTAAGTCGTGTACATATAACGGATTATGCCCGTCAGATTGATGTCCGTTAAATGGAGGTTTTACCGTACCTTACACATACTTCATTCAAGAAAGATAACTACGAGATAGATGCAGTGAAACCTCTATTTAACGGACTACATAGAGATGAAAGTCCAATATATCAAGGGTTCATTAGATGTAAAACAACCCCCCCCCCCCTTTACTAACGGATTATATAGAGAGAAAAGTCCGTTATATGGAGGATTCATTATTTGGAGATATTCTATTTCTCATTCATTCATTTTGGATAATCGTGAGGAAAGCCACTGAGGAAAATAAAAAATTCTACAAAAGAAGGAAAAAAAAAAGTTGACCTTACCAGTAAACAGAAAGTCATTAGTGAGTGAATTATTTTTGTTTTTCCTTTAATGCTACGAATTCTTTTTGACAAGCTGCTGCCACGAAGAAAACAATTATAAGCTGTAATAATTTTCTTTTCCTTTACACAATATTACAGATGTTTGAAGGAAAAAAAAAATACTTAATCATATTTCATCGTCGTTTTCGTTATAATTTACGTGTTGTTGATGATGTGATATTTCGACTAAAATATTCACCCAAAAATCATCGTTTAAACTGTATATTTTTCTGCTATTAATGAGTATTTACTGGGCTAGAATAAGCGCTTAGAGATTAGTTATTGAAATACAGAAATATAATATGAAATGTTAACATAATACAGTAATACATTATATAGCAAAACATGAATTAAATTTAACATCGAGAAATATTGATGTAATAGCTCTTCATTTCGAGGCTGGCCAAGTGATAGTTACACACACACTTACACACACACACACACGAATGATAACGTATTATACTGATGGGAAAATGATCCTTAACTTATAATTTGCAGGTAAACTCAGATAAACTCGCAGGTAAACATCATTAATCATTTGAGTTGTGAATGTTTTACACAAACGACCCCAAAAGGACTATTAAAAACAACACCAATGGCATCATCATTATCATGGACAGAAAAAATGGTTTGCAATTACTGTTCTAAAACCTTACTGAGGAAAAACCTGGACCAACACAAAACGTGCGCACGATACCAATGCATTGAAATACTCCCCTGTAACTAATCAGGACATTAGAAATTTGTTTTCTGTCAAAACCATTAAATCCGAGAAAACACAGTAGGTGGAGACTGGACTTAAGGATGCTGGGAGAGATTCAGCTGAGGACTCATCTCGGTTATCTTTCAGTGCCAGTGCTAGCAAGGAATTAAAAACAGATGATGAAAGTCCCGATAAAGATAATTTAAAGACTATGCTGATCAGTTTGGATAAGTTCCTTGGTTGATTCAAATTCTCCAAAAGATGACCCTCATCGTACTGATCATTCCAAGTTGTCCCTACAGCCCGATAAAGGAGGACTGCCTAGACTTACATCCACACAGATATACTCCGAGTTTTTACCAGCTGCTGGATCAATTGACACAAATTGTCTCTTGTACCGTGTTTTGCTCTGACACCAGATGAAACTGGACTACAGTGCAGTACGTGTAGATCTATGAATCACTATGACTTTAATAATGACACTAAATTTACACCGAATGAAAAGATTCCATCTTCATTTTCCCATCTGAAAGAATCACTTGGACAGCACTGTGATTCTAAATGTCATGAGAAAAAACAGTTTTAACTTGTAAAATACAGTTTAGTGTGAAGAGAAAATTATTAATAAACAGGCACAAGAATGTGTATCAGCAGTTTATTTCACAAACAAAAAACGGTAATTCATATGGGTCTTATGAAGGACTCGTATGCCGCTGCTGGCGTTAAGAATCTCAGTCATGGCTATTCTTACGTCCTATGTATGAGGTTGTTAAAGATAGTTTTGTATCATCTGTGACTGAATCTTCCTTACCATTTGGTCTGGTAGGTGGCAGCATCTCACAGAAAGACACTCATTATGGGCATCAGAATACCCGTTTGGGACATCAGTAATACCAATCAATATGTATACTTGCGACATAGGGCTGTTGGTGAAGGAACAGGGGAGTCTATGACCAGCCATATGTTGACTGTTTGAAGAGTGTGCGGTTTACTTTGCCTTATAAAAGAAACCATTTGAGTGGAATGGCCATGGGTGGCCAGTACACCTGTCTGTAAATTGACAGCTCACTGAACAGTGTTCAGTGAGCTGTCAAATGCAGTTTACGAGCAATATGCAGAATGATTTTCAGATTCATACAGGTAGATGGGTGGGTGGATAGGATAGGGGGAGGGATTGATAGGATGGATGGAGGGAGAGAGGAAGGGAAGGAGGAATAGGCTGATAAAATGGATGGATGGAGGGAAGGATAAAATGAAGGGTTGGATGGACTAGATAAATAGATGGATAGCTGGACAGATGGGTAGACAATAGATAGATAGATGGGTAGCTGGATGAATGAATGATATCGTGGTAACTAGGACACCAATGATATGAATTCATAATCCCAAATCAATCTAGTCTTTACGTCCGGCTGTTAGAAGTGGTTCCTCCCTTAAATTACTTATCAATAATTAGAAAGTATTGATATAACTACAAGGTAATTGGTGTATTAATGTTATATTTAGTCTTTGTTTCTTAATTACCAACAAGGGGGCGTAATTGCTGTAATTTGTGTGTGTGTGTGTGTGTGTGTGTGTGTGTGTGTGTGTGTGTGTGTGTGTTGATGGTTAAAATTTTAGTAATTATTTGCATTATTCGTTTTTATAACAGAAAAAAAAATAGATTGGAATATATTTGAATGGAGATGTTTTTTTTCGTCGCTTTATAACAAAAGAACAACACCCAGATGTTATTTATTATCCGTCAAACAAAAACAAAACAAAAAACAATTACAGTAAACTCATTGTAATATTTATATCCCAATATGAAATAAAAGACTTAACTACATATTGAATTACTCATCCAATTCATTCTCTCTTATGTATAATTAGGACAATAAATTACCATCATTATTAATTATCTTCAGAATAAAGGTTAATATATAGGAAATTACTTACAGATTGAATCACCTCATTTAAGTAATTCATTATTGAAATTACCTCTAAAGTGTCGAGTTACGAGTGATACAAATATTCCTGAAATAACATCAAGTGGTATTTAAGTTGTATTTCTCTTCCACCTGTGTTAAGGCTATATAACCTAATCTAACCTAACCTAACTTAACCTAACCTAACCTGTACGTAACGTAACCTAACCTAACCGAACGTAACCTAACCTAACCTCTCCTCTCCTCTGTCAAAGCTATATATGACAGCACATAATTTTACAATAATATATATGTGTCTGTCTGTCTGTCTGTCTGTGTGTGTGTGTGTGTGTGTGTGTGTAAATCCATGATATGTGCGCTAATGTGTTCAGTCATAAACTAATTTCACTACGTTTGATCAGCTGAATGTTTGTAATTATTATCGTAATTGCCAATTAAGTAGTGATATGATTTTTTTATAATTTTTTGTATTTTTTGTATTTTTTTTTATGTAGGGGATAGTATGGGAAAGGGGTTAATATTTGTGTAATATTTTTGATATATTTTCTGCATTTTAACCCCAATTTGACGTGTGTGTGTGTGTGTGTGTGTGTGTGTGTGTGTGTGTGTGTGTGTGTGTGACATTCTGATTATGGTTAGGTTAGGTTAGGTTAGGTTAGGTTAGGTTATGAACAATTTGGTTATGAAAATCACGTAATTTATTTATAATTATTTATATATCGTGCAAGTGTTGTGTTGCCCCACCTGATATCACACCACCTGATGTTGTTGCTGCCTGCTCCGTGTTGCTACCTGCTCCGTGTTGCTCCCTGCTCCGTGTTGCTCCCTGCTCCGTGTTGCTCCCTGCTCCGTGTTGCTCCCTGCTCCGTGTTGCTCCTGCTCCGTGTTGCTACCTGCTCCGTGTTGCTACCTGCTCCGTGTTGCTACCTGCTCCGTGTTGCTACCTGCTCCGTGTTGCTCCCTGCTCCGTGTTGCTCCCTGCTCCGTGTTGCTGCCTGCTCCGTGTTGCTGCCTGCTCCGTGTTGCTCCCTGCTCCGTGTTGCTCCCTGCTCCGTGTTGCTGCTCCGTGTTCTCTCGTGAGGAAGATGACCAAGTACAGGTAGAAGGGTCACACACGTGTTCGCCACAGAACACGTGTATATTGTCATTATCTGAAGAGCTTAACCGCCAGCTTTAACTTAATATCTCCTTAATCAGCTTAAACACCAACTAAGCTTCATTTTTTAATTACATTCTAACTTTTTATTAAAATAGGGGACTTATTAGACAATATTAATGCAAGTATAGTTTCCTTGTGGTCTTGGGTGGCCCACATGCGAACCAATGGCACTTTAAACATAACATAACATAAGAATGGAGGAAACTACAGCGGGCCTATTGACCTCTAATGGGCAGTCCCATTTACACCCAACCCCTATCGCTCAAATATCAATCCAACCTATGTCTGAAGCTATCCAGCGCCTAATCTAAATTTGTCTAATTTAAAATCATTGTTACGAGTTCGCTCCTTTGTTTTGTCCAGACTTCCATTTATAAACCTGGATCATATCGCCCCTCACTCTACATCTCTCGAGGGTGTGCAAATTAAGATACTTTAAGGTGTAGAAGCTGTCGCCAACACAACAACCACACCCTGAGTTAAGGAGTTGCCTGACCGAGTGTCAAGGAATAATCCGTGAAGACCGGACAACTCGCCAGCTGCACTGGCTAACCATTACCCCGGAATACGATTCGCAAATCGATTAACATCCAGGTTCCATATTACTGCTGGGTAGACAGGCAAATGACCGAATGAAACTTGCCCATGGTTTCACCCTGTCCGGGGATCGAACCTGGGTTCGCTCGCTTGCAAGGCGAGCATGCTGACCATTACACCACAGATCGCCATACACAGTACACTATACCTGTCACATCATGATAATTACTGCACCTGTACTTTATTCCTAAATATGAACTTATTCTCATATACCTGAAATAGCTTTGGGATTCTATTAATTAAGGTAGCACCTGTATGGTACTGTTGATACCTGGGAATTAATATACCTGTACATATAACACCATCCATCACCATTACATATAACACCATCCATCATCACTACATATAACACCATCCATCATCACTACATATAACACCATCCATCATCACTACATATAACACCATCCATCATCACTACAACACCATCCATCCATCATCACTACATATAACACCATCCATCATCACTACAACACCATCCATCCATCATCACTACATATAACACCATCCATCATCACTACATATAACACCATCCATCATCACTACAACACCATCCATCCATCATCACTACAACACCATCCATCCATCGTCACTACAACACCATCCATCCATCATCACTACAACACCATCCATCCATCATCACTACAACACCATCCATCCATCATCACTACAACACCATCCATCCATCATCACTACAACACCATCCATCCATCATCACTACAACCCCATCCATCCATCATCACTACAACCCCATCCATCCATCATCACTACAACCCCATCCATCCATCATCACTACAACCCCATCCATCCATCATCACTACAACACCATCCATCCATCATCACTACAACACCATCCATCCATCATCACTACAACACCATCCATCCATCATCACTACAACACCATCCATCCATCATCACTACAACACCATCCATCCATCATCACTACAACACCATCCATCCATCATCACTACAACCCCATCCATCCATCATCACTACAACCCCATCCATCCATCATCACTACAACACCATCCATCCATCATCACTACAACACCATCCATCCATCATCACTACAACACCATCCATCCATCATCACTACAACACCATCCATCCATCATCACTACAACACCATCCATCCATCATCACTACAACACCATCCATCCATCATCACTACAACACCATCCATTCATCATCACTACAGATCGGTAAAGTAGTTTCCGAGATGCTCTTGCAGACACACCACACACAAACAAACAGACATACTTATTTAACTCACTATTGTGAATTTTCATGGTCAGTAAATTGGCATCACTTGTTCGCAGAGGTTAATAGCTGTAAAAAAAACCCGTGTATATGACGTGTATATAACATGTATAAAACGTGTATAAAACTCATTGTGGTAATTCTATTGTGTTTTTGTTTTTTGCGTCTGAAGTTAAATGGACTGGAAAGACTTGTTTATTTCCCTTATTGACACATATTCATATAAAGAATAAAATCATGTAATTGTCGGGAAAAAATAATTCGACCCGTAAATAATCGGTTTCATTAATTGGGGAAAAAAATAAGAGAATCCGCCATGCTGTATGAATAATATAATGAATCCTCCCTTTAACGGACTTTGATCTAAGGAATTTAGTCCGTTAAATGGAGGTTTCATGTAGAACAGAGCTCGATTTAACGTACTATCCTCCCCTGTTTAGTCCGTTATATAAAGGTTTCAGATACAAGAGAACTCTACCCTCTCCTCTTTAGTCCGTTATCTGGAGGTTTCACATTTAACGGACTTCAATTTACCAGATTGTCCTCCTTCTGTTTAGTACGTTATTCACACGTCCACGAAAATACCGTAAACATGGATTATTTAAGTATTATTTTGTATGGATTATTTAAGTATTATTATAATTTATGTTGATAATTTGGGCGTAAATTAATAGTTTCTTGTTAAAACCCTAAATTGATGTAGATATTTGTGTTAGGAATCACTATTATTTCTAAGACTGTGAAGATGGCTGCCTTCCCTCTCCATCCCTCTCTCTTTCTCCTTCCTCTCCTCTCCCTCTCTCCTTCTCTCCTCCATCTGCCTACTGCTGCGTCACCCATCTGTCAAGAGTGTGACGAGCTGAATCCCAACTGAGGGCGACGTCTCCACTCCATCTTGAAGAATCTCCCTTGACACATCGATCAAGACTCACTCGAGGGTGTGGCCGTCTATCACCCTCGTCAGTCTCCTGCTGGTGGCACTTCGGCTGAAAATCCCCGTCAGGAAAACTTATCAAATTAACTCCTTCTAATTATCTACAGGTTCGCATTTACCGGGAGGGGGGAGGGGGGGGCGGGCCTTATAACCCCTTTGAGGACGATGGCTTAACCCTTTGTGGACGATGGTTTAACCCTTTGTGGACGATGATTTAACCTTTTGAGGACGATGGATTAACCCTTCCTCCCTACCTATCCTCCCTACCTGTCTTCTCTACCTGTCCTCCCTACCTGTCCTCCCTATCTGTCTTCTCTACCTGTTCTCCCTACGGCGCCGCTACCAGGTGTTCTATAACGCAATTACCGCCCCCTTGTTATTATAAGAGCCAGAGCCACATTAACGTGGTAATAGGACCGTCCTCGACGAGTCCAGGCGTGACTACTGGAACCTCACCTCACTATTAGTAATTTAGAGAGAGAGAGAGAGAGAGAGAGAGAGAGAGAGAGAGAGAGCGTGAATTATTCCAAACGGTAAAAGAAAGTTTTATTGTGTTTGCGTGTTGTGTGTATAATGTAATTTTCCTTTTGTTTTATTTTGGTGCTTGTGTGTCATCCACCAACACACAAGTCATCCACCAACACACAACTCATCCACGTACACCACTCATCCACCAACATAAGTCATCCACCAACACCATTCATCCACCAACACAAGTCATCCAAGTCATCCACCTAGTTACACTCATCACTTCTCAAAACTTGTGTGACCTCATAGTTTAAGAGAGCAACAAAACTTAGTGAGGGAGGCAGCCGAATCACCAACAGCAAGCAATATATTTGATGTTTCGACTGACTTTTATCTTATGTGAGTTACGTTTAAAGGGTTCACTTGGAGGCAGGATCCTTTTTTGGGCGGTTAAAGGGTTTTGTTTTTAGGTGTATAAGGGATTCTTTTTTGGGGGGGGGGGGGGGGCGCTGTAAAGGAAGTAAGATGTACAGTACCAATGGGAGATATTCTTTCATTTATAGTATAAATGAAAGAATAAACGATCACTATACCATAAGTAGGAAACAAAAGAAGGCGATCCGGTACGTAAACAGAGACACAATGAGTATAGAGATCTTAGTATTCTTTCATTTATAGTATAGATGAAAGAATAATACGATCTCTATACTATAACCAGGAAACAAAAGAAAGGGGTGTGTGGGGGGGGGGGGGGGGCTGGGGGGGGGGTATTCGGTACATACACAAAAGACAATAAAAGTGAAAAATATATCAAGAGTGTTAGGGAATAAAAGACGATAAAAGGATACAAGGAATACAACTTTATGAGGGTATAAATATCTCGGGTCAAGAGAGACAAGATCAAGGTGTATTGTCGTGTACCAACCCGGCCACCACCATAAAGATCCCAGCACCGTCGCCTAGTCAACAACACCACCACCACCACCAAGCCTCTGTGTAGCTATCTTTTCCTGCGTGACGTCATCTATGTCTTAACCCCCTCTTCCTGCGTGACGTCATCTGTGTCTTAACCTCCTCTTCCCGCGTGACGTCATCTGTGTCTTAACCCCCTCTTCCTGTGTGACGTCATCTGTGTCTTAACCCCCTCTTCCCTGCATGTCTTCATCTGTGTCTCAATCCTTTTTCTTTAATATACCAGTTTCCCGGAAGAGTTGTGTCGGCTATTTTGAATATATATTTTTTTTTAAATAGAAGTAGCTTGGTATGGTTCGTAAAAGCATCTTGGTATGGTTCGTAAAAGCATCTTGGTATGGTTCGTAAAAGCATCTTGGTATGGTTCGTAAAAGCATTTTGTTAGTATTCGTGAAACAGTAGAAAAAGGCTCTTCGACAGAGGTTGTTCATTCCCGTTACATAAAACCCATAATACCTGAGCGCCAGCACTGCCCTCGTCTCCCCTAGTGGTGGAATTATTGCGAATATTTCAGGAGAGTTGAGCCGAGAGGGACATATAGGAGGAGGCACGCTGGCGGCTGACTCTGACGTAACTCTTCTGGGATCTGTTGAATATTTTCTCGATGTGGCTTTTATTATCCAGGACCATAGGGTATATACCTTGACCCACATACATACATACATAGACACACACACACACACACACACACACACACACACACACACACAGAGAAGAGAAAAACACGAGGAGTAACCTTAAATACACTCCAATTCTCTTGTTTCCTTTGTGAGAAAACGAAAGAAAACAAAGGAGTCAAAGTTGGAACAGTGGCTGATCTAAGTCATCAAGACGAAGAGTTTACAGTTGACAAAAGAAGCTCTGAGAAGGTGATACGTGTGTGTGTGTTGAGTGTAACTGTGTCATATAGTCCGTTAAAAGGGGGTGTCGCATATAACAGACTAGATATAACGGATTAATCTCATGTATAGTCCGTTAAAAGGGGGTGTCGCATATAACAGACTGGATATAACGGATTAATCTCATGTATAGTCCGTTAAAAAGGGGTGTCGCATATAACAGACTGGATATAACGGATTAATCTCGTATATAGTCCGTTAGAAGGATTTTTTTTATTTAACGAACTACCCTCTGTCATATAGTTCGTTAGAATGGAGTTTTATATTTAATGGACAATGGATCTAACGTACTAACCTCTCGCCTTTAGTCCGTTAAATAGAGGTTTTATATATAACGGACTATCCTCTCCTATATAGCCAGTTAAATAACTGACTACCTCCAGTCATATAGACCATTTACAAGAAACTTTTAATTTAACGGACTTTGGATCTTACGGACTAACCTCTCACATATAGTCCGGTAAATAGAGGTTTCACGGTAATAAAGGAATACCGTGGTTAACCTGTTTACCACCTCCGTCAGCGCCGGCAGGAGATACCGAGACACACGGTCTAATATATCTCGTGTTAAGAAAACCAACCTATCTTGTTCCAGGTAATGTGTCTTGTGGGCGAGAGAAACAGTGACTGTGTGTGTGTGTGTGTGTGTGACTGTGTGTGTGTCGTCGTCGTCTCCCAGGTGCATCTTCTTCTCGTATTATTTACTTCTCAGGATCTTCTTCTCTTTTGAAAAATATAACGAAAAGATTTGACCTTTTATTTTTTTCGTCGATCAGTCAAAGCGTTCTCTCTCTCTCTCTCTCTCTCTCTCTCTCTCTCTCTCTCTCTCTCTCTCTCAACTGGGAATTAGTGGAGTTTTCTCTCAGAGGCATTTGGCTGTTGTCAGGGAGGAATGTGTGTGTGTGTACCGTACGTGTGTGTGTGTGTGTGTGTGTGTGTACCGTACGTGTGTGTGTGTGTGTGTGTGTGTACCGTACGTTTGTGTGTACCGTATGTCTGTGTGTACCGTAAGTTTGTTGGAAATACCATGTCTTTGAACTAACCTATGTCGTTTTACTGAAGACAAGTCCTGTAGATATTTGCTGGACGTCACATAATTTATTTAAGTTATTTTAGAGGTTTGAAAATTAATCTGACAAAAATATTAAAAAAAAAATCAATTTGGGAGGAAGGAAAGAAAGTGCTTGATGACCAGAGTATGTTGGGAAAAGTTATTGCCTCTGTAAACTGAAGAAAATTTTCCAAAAGATGGAAATTTTGACTCAGGGTGCACAAATTTAGTCGAAATGTTGTAAGTTATCAAAAGGAAAATTAAAGTCCTTCCTCAGAGAAATAAATGAAACTTTTGTGGAATGAAACAAAAAAAATCTTTATCTTTCTGAAAAACAAAAAACAAACGTAAGAATACAATTTTTTGGGCAAGAAATCTAAAATCTTCTTACACGTTCGTCAATTTTTTGGGGGGATGATTTTGTAATGTTGTGAAATAAAAAGATTGACGGAAGAGTCGGACATAATTTTATCTCGCATCAAAGTAATTAAAAAAAATATATATAATATTTTTTTATTAGTTTTTTAATTTGCACTCAGTGAGAAGTGTAAAGGTGAGAGAAAATTAAATTAAGGGATGATTAGGCCCCAGCTTATATCACCTGAAGTTTAACCATCCAACCAAACCAAACCTAACCTAACCTAACCTAACCTAACTCCTCAGGCAGCCTTAGGTTTTTAAATCATCAGGAATAATAAGCTTGGGGGGTTGATCTTCACATGTATGTACGTATGTATGTATGTAACTAATGTATGTAATGTATGTATATATGTAAGTAATGTATGTATGTATTACACCTATCATCTCTGAATCTTCACTCTTTAAAATAATAATAATAATAATAATAATAATAAAAACCGCTATGGCTAAAAAAATGAAAAATATCCTTAAGTGAATTTTATTTTCCATTCCCGAGAGACGATTGGTTCAACATCTCCTACTACAAATTTATATAACTCAAATTATTTACTATGAAAAAAAAAAATTAGTTCACTGAATTATTTTTATTATATTTTGTTCAAGTTTAGTATAAAATAATATTGTTTTTATTTATTTTTTTAATGTGAGATGAAGAATTTGTATTACTGAATATCTGTTGTTTTTGTTAAGTAAATTTCGTGTATGTTATTGTGTGTGTGTGTGGTTTTCTTTTGTTTTATTGCTTTTGTTGTTATTATTATTATTATTATTATTATTATTATTGTAAGTAGAAATAGTCGTAGTTTAAAATGGAAAGAGGAAAGGTAGAGGAGGAGAGAAAACAAGAGGAATGGAGGGAAACGTGGAGAGACAGAGGGAAGGAGGAAAGGAATCAAGGAGGAGAGAAAGAATAAAAGAGAGAGAGAGAGAGAGAGAGAGAGAGAGAGAGAGAGAGAGAGAGAGAGAGAGAGCATGTAGTAGTATAAAGCCATTAAATATTGAACAACAAAAATAACAGCAAAAGAACCCATAACCATTAAGACCCACTCTCTCCCCCTCCCCCCTCCCCCCTCCTACTCCCCAACCCCTCCTCCCCCGTCCTAAAACTTGACCCTCGAGGCTGACTACAACACCTTAGGGACGGTATATGTAAATAGTTAATAGACCTGAACCATCACCCTATCTAGCTGAGTGTTATGGCCCTTATAATAGTGGTACCTCTATTTAACGGACTATATAGGAGAATATAGTCCGTTATATTAATGTCCGTTAGCTGTGACACCTCCATATAAACGGTGTATATGAGATAGTATCGTTCATTATATCGAGGTCCGTTAGCTGAGAAACCTCTATATAACGGACTATACCAATTAGATTTGATGTCCGTTAAATGGAGGTTTTACCGTAAAAGAAGAAAAAGAAATGGGCGATAAAAGGGGAAAACGAAAGTAAAAGAAGAGATTGTACAGTTGTTTCCCCTCGGTAGTCGATTCTTGTGTTGTATTGTCGTGGGAACTATTATTACTGCCTGGAGCATCACCATGGTAACCACAGAGCATCACCATGGTAACCACACAGCATCACCATGGTAACCACATAGCATCACCATGGTAACCACACAGCATCACCATGGTAACCACAGAGCATCACCATGGTAACCACACAGAATCACCATGGTAACCACACAGTATCACCATTGTAACCACACAGCATCACCATGGTAACCACATAGCATCACCATGGTAACCACAGAGCATCACCATGGTAACCACACAGCATCACCATGGTAACCACATAGCATCACCATGGTAACCACATAGCATCACCATGGTAACCACAGAGCATCACCATGGTAACCACACAGAACCACCATGGTAACCACATAGCATCACCATGGTAACCACACAGCATCACCATGGTAACCACATAGCATCACCATGGTAACCACACAGCATCACCATGGTAACCACACAGCATCACCATTGTAACCACACAGCATCACCATGGTAACCACATAGCATCACCATGGTAACCACACAGCATCACCATGGTAACCACATAGCATCACCATGGTAACCACACAGCATCACCATTGTAACCACACAGCATCACCATGGTAACCACATAGCATCACCATGGTAACCACATAGCATCACCATGGTAACCACACATCATCACCATGGTAACCACACAGCATCACCATGGTAACCACACAGCATCACCATGGTAACCACACAGCATCACCATGGTAACCACACAGCCTCACCATGGTAACCAGGTGTACACGTCGTGACATTAATCATGTTTCCCTTGGTTAGTGGCGTAGTTTTCTGGGGGGGGGGGGGCCATTATGTTGAGGCATAACACGTAAGAGTACCCCACTAAGGTCTTGTGTGGCCACTAGGGTCTTGTGTGGCCACTTGGGTCTTGCGTGGCTACTAAGGTCTTGTGTGGCCACTAAGGTCTTGTGTGGCCACTTGGGTCTTGTGTGGCTACTAAGGTCTTGTGTGGCCACTAAGGTCTTGTGTGGCCACTTGGGTCTTGCGTGGCTACTAAGGTCTTGTGTGGCCACTAAGGTCTTGTGTGGCCACTTGGGTCTTGCGTGGCTACTAAGGTCTTGTGTGGCCACTTGGGTCTTGCGTGGCTACTAAGGTCTTGTGTGGCCACTAAGGTCTTGTGTGGCCACTAGGGTCTTGCGTGGCTACTAAGGTCTTGTGTGGCCACTAAGGTCTTGTGTGGCCACTTGGGTCTTGTGTGGCCACTAAGGTCTTGCGTGGCCACTAAGGTCTTGTGTGGCCACTTGGGTCTTGTGTGGCCACTAAGGTCTTGCGTGGCCACTAAGGTCTTGTGTGGCCACTAAGGTCTTGTGTGGCCACTAGGTCTTGCGTGGCCACTAAGGTCTTGTGTGGCCACTAGGATCTTGCGTGGCCACTAAGGTCTTGTGTGGCCACTAAGGTCTTGTGTGGCCACTTGGGTCTTGTGTGGCCACTAGGGTCTTGTGTGGCCACTAGGTCTTGTGTGGCCACTAGGGTCTTGTGTGGCCACTTGGGTCTTGTGTGGCCACTTGGGTCTTGTGTGACCACCTATACATACTCTTAACACCTCTTTATTCTTCAATCTTCCTCTGTCTTGTTTGTTCTCTTGTTTTAGTTTGTATTTTCAGTTTTTTTCGTCGATTTCTTTATTTCCTTATTTTTCTTGCTTTATTAGTTTATTTTTCTTGTTTTATTTGTTCTTCTTTAATATTTTTGTTTATTTTTCATTTTTGTTTCTCTTTTATTTACTCTTTACTCTTTTTATTTATTTAATCAGTGAAGCCTCTATTTAACGGACATCAATCTGAAGGATAGTCCGTTTTATGGAGGTTTCACATTCTAATGGACTCTCGATATAACGGACTACACTCTCCCATATAGTCCGTTAAATAAGTCTCACTGTAATAACATTAGCTTTGGTAATTTGTAATCCTCTTATCCACTACGCAATCACAGTAAAGCTCCAGTGTGTGTGTGTGTGTGTGTGTGTGTGTAGCAGCAGCCATACACAGCGCCACGGTGTAGGAGGATGTCAGCTATAGCTTCTGTCTCCTCCTCCTGCTGGTACTCTTGTTGACAGTGTGAGTCTTAGCTTGAGCGGCTTTACCTCCCAGCTGTAGAGCTTGTGTTGTGCCTCGTGACTATAACAGGATATCTGAGGATGTGTGGTGCTTCTGATATCCTGCTTCCTCTCTCCTTCCCTCCGTCACTTCCTCCTTCAACTCGTCCTTCATCTCGTCTTTCCCTCTCATTCTCCCCCACCCTCCCCCCTCCTTCCCTTTCACCTTCCCTCCCTCCCTTTAATCCTGTCTCCCTCCCTCCTTCTAACCCACCCTCTCTCCTTAACCCACCCTCCCTCCCTCTCTCCTTAACCCACCCACCCTCCCTCCCTCCCTCCATCCATCTCCCGACCGACCTAATATTTTCGCCCATGTATGGGATAGGGTAGGATGTCTAGTGCCTGTACCGACAGACAATAACTAACCCATGTCACAACCCTGACACACTATTAGCTTACCTAGGCGGTCAGCCCACCCTCTCTTACCTCCTCCTAAACTTCTTCAATTTCCGAACTATAACTTCCTTCCCCCACCTCTAATATTATTTCACCCTCCTTTCCCTAAAAAAAAAGTAAATAAATAAATACAAAAAAATCGTCAGCGTCATTCAACAGGCCGCCACCCCTCTTAGTTTTTTTTAGTTTAACAAATTTATTGGCAGAGCTTGTAGTACAGTTTGCCTATTCTGAGTAATTCAGTCAGGTCTTGACACTGAGGGTGGTATCACTTCTCACTGTCACGCAGGACAGAGGTTCATACACAAAGAAATACATCATATTCATTAACAACTATAAATGTATAGAGGTCAGATTCATATGGATAATGTCACTGTTCACTGCCATGCAGGACAGAGGTTCGTACACAAAGATTTGCATCATATTCATTGACAGTACATATACATATATGTAAACACACACACACACACATATACATACATATGCGTATATACATACACATATACATGTACACGTACATATACATGCACACACGCACACATACATACATATACGTCGGTCAGATTCATGTGGGTAATGTCACTTTTCACTGCCATACAGGACAGAGGTTCGTACACAAAGAATGCATCATATTCATTGACACTATATATAGGTCAGATTCATGTGGGTAATGCCACTGTTCACTGCCACGCAGGACAGAGGTTCGTACACAAAGAAGGAAATACATCACATTCACCAGCAGCATATATGGGTCAGTGGATCACATACATTGGAGTCATATTCTAGTTGAAGACTAATCAGTGTGGGCTAGCAAATTTGGGATAAACAGCAAGAATGTCCTCAAGCACACCTGATTCAATGAAGTAATTACATAGTTCAAGATACAGTAAGTCAGGTGGCCTGAAGTCTTTGACAGTGTCACATTCAATAATATAGTGTTCAAGTGTATGCTTTAAAGGTTTATCACAAAGTTTACATGCTGAGTGTTCCGGTATGGGTACAGCGTTACTAACTTGCCAGATGTGTCTGTATCCTAGCCTAATTCTGGCCACGACTACATCACATTGTCTGGTTCTGTCCTTATGCTGGCCATACCGGTACCTCTTGTTACAAAATTTGTCATATTTACTAATGCTACAACTGTCAGGTCTCTCTGCATTTCTCACTTCTTCTAGATCAGAGTTCATGATTCTGACTTGAATGTTTTTAATTACGGCATTGGACAGACCAAGGTCACGGTCAACATTTTCTTTCTTACACCCCTCATTGGCCAGTCTATCAGCACGGTCATGATACCTGATTCCAACATGGGACGGAATCCACACAAATTCGATACGAAAGTTGTTCTCATTGGCAGTTATCACATTCCTTTTAATATCACATGCAACTTTAGACATAGAACCTGACGGGCTGTTCATTGATTTCAAAGCACTTTGAGAGTCACAGAATATCACCCCACCTCCATTTTCTTTGAGGTAGTCTGTGGCTAAGTAGATTCCAGTTAGTTCAGTTTGTGTTGTGCTGGCCCAGTTGTTTAGCCTTTGTTTGTTTGACACTATCATCTCTTTTTCTTTATATATTACAATTGCACAGCCTGTTCTACCTGTGTTTGTCTGCACAGAACCATCAGTAAAAGCATAACATTCACTTGATTTAATACTCTGTATGTGTCTGTTAATAGTTTCTAGTGTGACACATCTCACCACATCGGTGTTTAACATTTGCTTACTACCAACAGGAGTGTAATTAATAGGAACTGATATGTCCAGCCAAGGAGGAATGGCATTAATAGGTTCGTCTGGGGTGATTGGGACATTCAGTTTCAGGAGATCTGCAACACTTTTATGAAGCCACGCCCCAAAGAGAGTCTTTTTTGAAAGGTTGGCGAGATGGTCGGGATTACTTAGATAGAACATCAACTCAGTTTGAGTTGTAGTTTGAGAACTATTGTTCTTCAAAACTTTGACACAAAACATGGTATTAAGTAGGGCTATCCTCTCAGATAGGGAGGGCAGTCCGAGCTCTTTCCTCATATTTACAATTCTGGTTGATTTTGGGCAACCTAGGATGATGCGCATGGCTTCATTTTGCACTACCTCAAGGCTGTTGAGTTGTTTAGGCGGAATAGTCACAAGATGGAGAGCATGATAGTCAACTACAGAACGAATGAAGTGAAGATAAAAAGTACGAGCATAGGTGATGTTAATTCCATAGCCCTTGCCAACAAGGGTTCTGAGGGGTTTAATGCGCTGCATTAGTTTGTCACGAAGGTTGCTGACAAAGTTTGCATCATTCACACAAATTCCAAGATATTTATAGGAGCTACATAGTTCCAAGGGCATGCTGTTAATGTTATAGTCAAGAGGCAGAGGGTGAGCAGGACGAGGATTGAGGACCCTCGTCTTGTCAACAGATATTATGAGACCGCATTCAACAGTTCTCCGAGCAAATACATCCAGCAAGGCTTGGAGCCTGAGTTTGGTTTGTGTCATAATGCAGATATCATCAGCATAGCATATTACGGCTTCGTTTGGTTGAACTGGAATGTCAGCAATAAGCTTGTGCATCAGTATATTAAAGAGCATAGGACTTAACACTCCTCCCTGAGGCGTGCCCAGCTCAAATGATCTCATTCTGGTACTTTTAACTCCCCTAAACAGAACACTGGCATACCTGTTGGACAGATAACCCTTTATCCATGTCAGGAGGTTACCTTGTATGCCAAAATTAGCTAGTTGCTCAAGTATAATGTCTCTATGAGCTACATCAAAGGCTGATTTAAGGTCTATGAAGGCTGTTTGTGTCTTATCTTTTGAGTGAACAAGATATTCTGCAAAGCATGTCTGTGTGCTACGCCCGGGCATGAACCCGTACAGATTAGGGGCGAGTTTGTCTTTGACTTGAAACATAAGACGGTTTAGAACAACTCTTTCAAGGACTTTACACATACAGGATGTAAGTGAAATTGGCCTGAAGTTTGGAGAATTAGCTTTAGGGATTGGAACTATGTTTCCATGAGTCCATGTCTTAGGCAGAATACCCTGTGTGAGGCTCATTTGATACAGGTCAAGCAGTGGATGGTTAGGGATCTCATTCAACAATCTCAGGGTGTTATAGGTTATGCCATCCTCACCAGGGGAGGATGACTCACCTTTCATTAGTGCTGTTGTTAGTTCGTGGTGCGTTATAGGAAACTGGTCGGTAAGGTCTGGTGAGGAACAGGCTATTTCAATATTGAAACCCCTATTAATGTGTGAGGTGTTAAGATATTGTTGTATGTCAGGAGGCAGGGAAGTGACTCGTGACACACTAGACCATTGGTCTAATAGCATGTCAGCATATTCTGCAGGGCTGTGATGAAGCTGGACTGGGGTGGGTGACTTGGTAATGGCTCTAATTTTCTTCCACATTTCTGCTAGAGTGGTTGTTCTATTAATCCCCTGTAAGAATTGTTCCCAATAGGTGTTTCTCACCTGACCTTTGAGTTCACGAAATTCTCTGTTAGCTTTGAGGAATGCCAAAAGGTTATCACTAGTTTTATTTTGCTTATAAGTGTTGGCAAGCTGTTTTACATTCTCTCCTTCTTTGGTGAGGATGGGGTCATGTGTCCACAGAGGTGGTTTAGTGCTGCCCCCCTTCCTCCTTGACTTAACCCAGGTGGTATAATATGTGGTAATGACATTTACAAGATCACAGCAAAATTCATCCACTGACCCAGGTGTATATCCAGCATACCATCTGTGGATGTAGGCCTTGAAGTGCAGTTTAAGATTATCTGGGATGTTAATTCTGAGCTTAGGATGGGGTTCACACTTGACATCAGCAACAGTGTATTCAGTAAGTATTGCATAATGATCACTGACAAGGTAGTCTGAGATGACCTTAGCCTTGACATTACTGTCTACTAGGTTATACCCAATCACATAATCAAGTCTGCCCCCCATCAGATGTGTCACTTTGTCTGTGTCGTATACAGTGATATTATGATTATTGATGTAATTCACGAACACCCTCCCATTAGAGTTACACTGGACATCACCGAGGACAGTGTGACGAGAGTTAAAGTCACCCATACACAGCATAGCATTGTTACCTGATGGCTTTGGTAACACGTCCGCTCGCAGTTCATTACACCCTCTCGAGCCTCTCACACACCGGCACCTATACCACCCAACCTCTTTCAGGGCGGCTTCCATAGAGCTCCCCTTCGCACGATTTGATCAGGTCTCGCTGGCTGGGTGGGTGGCTGGGTGAAAGAGGGAATGGTATACTGAGGGATAACTGAATGATTATTTGATCTTGTCCTATACCTCTCTCCTAATCCCTTTTCATCTTTCTCTCTCTCTCTCTATCTCAATACAATTTCACCGCCGCCATCTTTACGTTGCGTCTTTTATACGTACTAATTAAATACGTCTTAACATCTCAGACGGTATAAGAGAACGAATGAGTGACTTCAAAACACAGTTATGTAATTAATTGTGTTGCACCGGATGTTTATTTGCTCACATTAGTTCATAATCCCGTTTCTTGTTTCCATTTGGACGACCTTTCCTGAGAGACACTTGACTGACTGCAGAGATTAGCAAAGAGAAGCTTTAGTAAGAGACAACAATCTTCTCAGGGCTGAAGGAATGGTTGAAGACATGTGAGGGGGGCGGTCACGTGGCCACACCTGTAGGACACACACACACGACCTGGTGCTTCTCAGAGTAAGACAGAGGAGGATTTGTTTTGCTTCGGTGATAGAGATGTTTTGAGTTGTGTAGGGAGGGAGAGGTGGGTGGATAGTGACGGGGGGGAGGGAGAGAGTTGTTGGTATTGACGGGGGGGAGGGAGAGAGTTGTTGGTATTGACTGGAGGGGGGAGGGGAGTGTTGGTATTGACGGGGGGGAGGGAGAGAGTTGTTGGTATTGACTGGAGGGGGGAGGGGAGTGTTGGTATTGACTGGAGGGGGGAGGGGAGTGTTGGTATTGACGGGGGGGAGGGAGGGATTGTAGGCAATGACGAGAGTGTGTTAAAACTCACTCCGTTGCTCCATTCCCTTCACCCCCACACACCCTCACACCCTGACCCCCGCACCCTCACCCCACGCCCCCACACCCTCACCCCCCACACCCTCACCCCCGCACCCTACACACCCTCACCCTACACACCCTCACCCTACACACCCTCACCCCCGCACCCTCACCCCACACCCCCGCACCCTAACCCTACACACCCTCAACCCCGGACCCTCACCCCCACACACCGTTAATAATTATGAAGCAGATGTCGTCAGCACCTGAGTGTCACTGCACGCGTCAGTAACTTCACAATAAGAGCTCCATGACAAACCTTCAAACGTGTGTTTGTTGAGCACAAGATATAAACATAATAAATTATACAGAATTATGTATATTTCTCCGTAAAGTAACCCAAAAAATATTACTACTGTATAAATGTGAGCCTTGAGGAGCGTGGTATTTGGTCTGTGTGTGGCATAAACATTACAGAGGAAGAGTAAAGTTTCAGATATATATAGTGTTGAAAACAGCTTCTGTCTTTATTTACCGTTTTTTCGTTTTAATTTACCGTTTTGTGATTTAATTTACCTCTCTGTTGTTGATAAGTTTACCATTCATTATCCTGTGTTAGTACAGGAAGAAACTGGCGCTCAATGAACTCTGGGAAACTAGAACGAAAGCCAAGTATTTTTTTTTTAAGTTTTTCTTCCAACAAATATTCAATAAAATATTTCATTAGGATACGGAGTAAAAAAAAATTGTATTCCTTGAAAGAATTGGTTTGTTATATATCTGTCTCAGATAAACAAACGATCATGTGATGTTTGACGATACTGTAATCACTTTTTAAAAGACAAAGTATATTTTAGTATAGTCCTCCTTACACTATATCGTATGTTGTATTAGAGAAAATGATTTTTCTTGAGGGATAACTTGAATATTTTCCTATTTTATGTGTTAAAATGAGTGATTGATTGATTGATGTGTTTATAATGTATAGTTCCATCAGTTTTGACAAAGTGATCTCCATAGAGGTTAGTTCTCACTGATAATAACTAATAATAATATTTATTCCATTAAATTGTCGTACAGGTTTACAATTAGATAGGTATGTATATAAACTATGCCGGCATACTGTTCAGCGTGAATATAGACAATGTTAGGTATACGGTAACAAAACGTACAATCTTTATAAATATAGTTATGTATTAATATATTTATGTATGAAATATTAAATGCAAGAGAAGTTTAATAATTTCTACGATGTTTTCTTATACGTAGATTATAATCTACGCTAATAATTATTAGCGTTGTTTTGGCTGCATCTATTGATGTTGCGTCTGTAGCCATTGATGTTGCGTCTGTAGCCATTGATGTTGCGTCTGTAGCCACTGATGTTACGTCTGTAGCCATTGATGTTGCGTCTGTAGCTACTGATGTTGCGTCTGTAGCCATTGATGTTGCGTCTGTAGCCACTGATGTTACGTCTGTAGCCATTGATGTTGCGTCTGTAGCCATTGATATTGCGTCTGTAGCCATTGATGTTGCGTCTCTACCCATTGATGTTGCGTCTCTACCCATTCAGAAATTTACAAAACATGACTGTAAAAGGACATCTGAGTGGTGGTCACGGTTTAACTGAATATATAAAACTGTCAACACCAGGATTATGTAGTTTACCCTTAAAATCTGAAAACCATTATTATTCACGTTTTCTTTGACATTTTGTGGCTTATATGGTTAACTGTACTAAATGTATAAGAGGTTTTTATTGACGATTACTTTACTTTTACTGTTTTTAACTTTCCATATCAGGAAACGAACGGGAAGGATAAGGCTATTTTTGTATTATTTCAACGCTATTTTGCATATTTTTTTAGAAACTTCAGAGTGGCCATAAACCTTTATATTAAACCTAACCTAACCTAACCTAACCTAACCTAACCTAACCTAACCTACTTTCAGTATAGTTTTGCTTAAATGAAACAGATTTTTTTTACCCCCTATATGAATTGATTTCCATTAAATTAGAGCAATAAAAACAAAATATTTCCTATTTGGCAAAAACTTAAGCTTAATTGGCGATTAACTCTGTTTAGTATCACACACACAGACACACACACACACAGTCACACACACACACACACACACACAGACACACACACACACACACACAGACACACACACACACACAGACACACACACACACACACACAGTCACACACAGTCACACACAGACACACACACACACGAACATTTTCTTTAAATATACATAGACAACTTATTATGCCGACATAGGGAAAATTACAACGCTCTGGTTGGTCGAATATCATCATAACTTACTAAATATTGCTCTGATTGGTCAAATTTCATGATAATTTTGACAGTAAATAGTCTGATTGGCTAATTCCCATGATGGTATTCTCAAGAGAAAATGTTACTGTCAGATTCAAAGTTATTGTGATAGGACTTTTATATCTTCCCTATGTGAGATAATTTGAGTATCTATATATGGAGATGAATACCCCATACTTTATATACATGTACGAGTGTATATCTTTCTTTATTTGTTCATTAATTTGCGAGTTGAAAGAAAATGAAGGAAAGTCGTATAATGGCCAGTTAGGGGCGGGGTGGATACAGTCTACTGAACATTAGGCCTTAACCCTTTGAGGACGATTGTTTAACCCTCTAAAACTCACAGGATTAACTTAGGTAGCCATTCACAATTGAGAGGGATGAGGGCGCCCCAGGTGAGGAGGTGAGGATTGAGTAAAAAAAAAAAATGACGGATTCTTAGCCTAAAGTTTATTAATAATACATCAATAAGTTAATAACTTAAATAAATAAGTGCGAGAACCAGCTCGCTGTGGGCTGCAATTATTATGATGTTTGTGGGGCAAGAGACATTGTATCATCACATCACTGTATCGTCAAGCGAGTAAGACGAAGTAGATGGCAGACCGGGAGCGTCAAGAGTCCAAAGGTGGCGTCCACATCAGCTCTCCTACACACCCATCCATCACCACAGTCAGTTATACACCCGCGGCCACGAGTACCCGAGTCTTCACAACATCCAGGGCCGTTTTGACCAGGTCTTCAGGTCTTCAACATAGAGAGAATCCTTGGCCGGCTGTCTGGTGTTCGCGAGCCACCATAGACGAGTCTTTGGGTCTTCAGCATTAAAGACCTTCCAAGTCATTATTTGGTCAGACCGTCAGGCATCTATGGTCTCCTAAGTCGAAGACGACGCCAACCTGATCTCCAAGGCCATGAAGGAGAAGAGAACGAGTCTCCACGGCTGATGGTGATGGTGGCAGGAGCTGAGGAGGACGTCACGGGAGGAAGTCATAAGGGAAACTCAGTTCCTCGCCAGTGGTCGTCAACTCTCGATGTCAAGTCCAGCTAAAGACACCCCAGACGTGCACTTCTGAGGAACCTTCAACTGTCTTCATTTTTTTTAATTTTTTTTTTATTTTTGTAGTATAAAATATAGATGCATTATGTGGAGAGTAATAACAAAAAGGGGACGTACTTTATAAAACGAGAAACATGTGATAAAATAACAGGGGAATGAGGGTAAGGATTTTGATAATGAATGTAGTGATAAATCAGAGGAGGACAGATTACCATAAGCATCATGTGGCAAGAAGGAACTCATTACACTGTGAAGGCTGACAAAGGGGACAGAATAGATCCTTCTACTCTAAATCAAATAACAAAGAGCATTACAGTAAAGGGGGTTTAAGTCCTTATACCTTGGAGGTAATTTGTGACAAAGAAGAGGAAGAAGAAGAAGAAGAGGTCATTGATGGGGTAACAATAAAAATGAACGGATTTACTGTATGACCCATTGAGAACGGAACAAAAATATACCCTGAGAAGCTGTTTACATCAATATATCATCAATCAGTATGTGTCAATATCAACATCAACTGGGTCCTTATAGTGAGCAGAAGTTGTCGTAACCATAACATCAAAAGCCGTCTGAGCGAGGAACCACAGGGGTAGTATCGAGTGTACGGTATTGTTGACAGGCAAATTAACATTATCAAACACATAGACTATCATCCAAATACGATATACAAAGCTTATATACTGAAAATTCTGAATTGTTTTATTTAGGGGGAAGGGAAGGGAAGGGTGTGAGTTGGCGACATATAAAACGGAATTTATACTTTCACTTATTTTTTTTTTTTTTTTTTTACGTGAAATTTGAAGCAATATTTTTTTAAGTAAATTTTGGAGTAAGGGCATGTTTCTATGTGGAATTTAGAATACCGAGCATTTACATCATAAACTTTGATGTAGCGAGAATCTATGAGGAATTGGAACTGAAAATTTACTATACGTAGACAAAAAAAAAATCGTTAATATGAAAATAATCTATAAATTTACATCCTTGTGGTAGCCAATGAAAAAATATTCTTTACTTTAACCAATGAAAATCACGTTGACCAATGAATTTCCTTCGCTGCCTGTATCAACCAATGATCTCCCGTGCTTGTGGTTCCTGCTTCAGTTAAGGTCAGTCAAACAGTTAGTTGGAGTTGGGGCTGCCGACAGAGAGGACGTCCCTAATGGCCTGTTTAAGCTTCTTCGTGGCAATGGGCGTCACCTTGCCAATTGACTTCTCCATAAAGTTATTATCGTCCCTGTCAGACCTGGTTTCTTTACTCAGCGACCCGTCAACCTGAAGAAGTAGAAGGAGGAGGAACACCCCACGGGGAAAATATTGATTAATTCAGTGTTGTATGAATCACCTAGTACACTATCTCCACTAATCCCTTCACTACAGGGACGCCACTTTTAACATATTATTCAGCTCATAGGAGATTACACCATATACACAAGGGGCTAATAGACTAACCCCATTAATTACTGAGACAGACAAAATGGGAAACAGACAGATTGACCCCCTACCCCCCCAAAAAAAAGGAAGACAGAACTTACGGTAACAATAGCGGGTTTTGCGACGTGTAATTTAGTCATTTTCGCTGTCCCATCAGCTGATACAAAGATATGCATTCGACCCTTGAGTGATGGGGAGGTGGCCTTGGCGTTGCGGGTGACGGCATCCTTACCGAAGCCGAACTGCAGAGAAAAGGAAATGATAAAAAGGTTTATTTATTTATTTATTTTTTATCTGTAATTCACCTGCAGTATAATTTACCGTAATTATCTTGTCCTCAATACAGTATAGGCATCTGTGATATTCTGTATATGGAATTCTTAGGTGTCGAGTGTATGATACAAGTGAACGTAACGAGTGAACGTAACAAGTGAACGTAACGAGTGAACGTAACGAGTGAACGTAACAAGGGGACATAACAAGTGAACGTAACAAGTGGGTGTTATAAATGAACGTAATAAGTGAACAAAAGTGAACATTACAAGTGAACATAACAAATGGACGATACAAAATGAACGTAACAATAGACGTTACAAGTGAAAGTAACAAGTAAGTAAATTTAACTAATGAACGTAAGTGATAAAATGAACAAAAAGATGAACGTCACATACCTTCCTGGATAACTTAAGATCGACGGGTCCAAGGGTGAACGTGGAACGTATCTCCTTTCCGTTCTTCTTGTTCACCACCTTCACGTCCCCGTCACGACGCAGGGTAGCGATGCCGTTCACGGAAGCGCGGGAAGTACGTACCTGGGAGAACGACCGGAAGTAATTAGGTGTTTGGTGTGTGTGTCTACCTTGTTGCTTATTTGACTGTGTCTGTCTGTCTGTCTGTCTGTATAAGTTCCCTGTCTGTCTGTCTGTCTGTCTGTAGCTACTTCCTATTTGATTTTTTGTTTAATGATATATTTGTCTACGGAGGTGTCTGTCTGCCTGTCTATTTGCCTGCCTAACCTGTCTGTCTGTCTGTCTGTCTGTCTGTCTGTCTACCAAGCTGGATATCTATCTACCCAGACTTACATAAGGTACTGCATTCCTTACCTTCTTCTTGTTCTTGTTCTTCTTGTTCTTCTTGTTCTTCTTCCCACCATCATTGCCCTCTTCCTCCTTCTTACCCTTGTTTTTGTTCTTGTTCTTCTTGTTCCTCCCTTTCTTGTTCCTCTTGTTCTTCCCCCCTCCCTCCTTGGTCTTCTTATTCTTGTTCCTGCGAGGGGTTGAGGCAGCCACGCCCTGACGGGCAGTCTCAATGTCTTCTTCTTCAGCGCCTTCTTCGTCAGCCATTGCTTTCCCTTCACGGTCACTCTGAAACAGGGAAATTTTTGTTGTTTGTTGCTGTTAGGGGAAAAAAATTATTGTCATTGGGGAAATACAGAGTGTCCATAAATGATTACCCTAAAAACAGCATATACTCTCACGTTTTAATCAGGGTAATCATTTATGGACACCCTGTATTATTGTTCGGGGGGAAAATTTATTGTAAGGGAAAAAATAATTATCGTTTGGGAAAATATTATCGTAAGGGAAAATTTGTGGGGGGGGGGGGGGGAGGAGGGAATTATTATTGTATGGGAAGAAAAAATTGTCACATGGAAAAAAAAAAAGTTCTCAAAAGGTTTAAGTGAGAAACTTTAAAAAATAACAGCAATGACGTAACAATTCTTACCCCTTCCACCTCCTCTACTTCTTCCTCCTCCTCAGCTATTGGGGCTTCTCTCTTCTCCCGTCCTTCCTCAACCTCTACTGCGGCCACATCCTCGGCCACATCCTCGGTGACATCCTCGTCTTCGCCTTCACCAAGATCGAGGTCCTTAGGATGTCTGTTGCCCTTCCTCCCCTTCTTATTCTTCCTTTCATTCCTCTTTCCTCCTCCTTCCTTCTTCTGCCCTTTCTTCCTGAGGTAACAGAGAAGGACTAGTTAGTGATTGCGAGGAATACTAAGTGTGATTTATCGTATTGTTGTGATTTTATTTTGATTATGATTATTGTTTTTGTCTTTTTTTACTATATTCATCATCAATTATATTCTATTTGTTTTGAAAATTATTATATTTATTTGTATTTGTTTGTCAGTCGTATTGTGACTTTCTTTCTGACCCTCTCTCTCTTTCACACACACACACACACACACACACACACACACACTTACTTATTTCCTCCCTTCTTGGACTTGCCGCCCTTTCTACTCTTGCCCTTTCCACCCTTGCCCTTTTCACTCTTGCCTCCCTTGTCCCCCTTCTTCGTCAGACCAATGATCAGGGGATCGAACTTTGACCTCGAGTAGGAGTTGAGCCGCCGGTGGAAGATGTCGATGAAGTTGTTAAACTTAGTTAAGTCTTCGGGTGTGGTGGGGTCCTCGTCCCCTTCTATTTTGACACCTGTGGGAGATAAGAGGGTCTCAGACATACATACATACATACATACATACATACATACATACATTCATTCATATCTACATACTTACATATCTACATACATGCATATCTACTTACATACTTATCTACTGACATACAGTACATATCTACTTACCTACATACGCATCTACTTACATACATACATACATACATACATACATACATTCATATCTACATACTTACACACCTACATACATGCATATCTACTTATATACATACACACACCCACATAGATACATACATATCTACTTGCATAGATACATACATACCTACATACATACATACATACTCATTAGGGGCCCGATAGTACTGGGAAAAGAAGAAAAAGAGAACAAATAAGATAAAAAAGAAGAAAAACACAAGAAAACAATAACGTAAATAAACCAAAATAAAAATAAACCATGAGAAAAACCAAACACTTAAATACAATAAACCAAGACGATAGAGGAAGAAGAAAAACCAAACACTTAAATACAATAAACCAAGACGATAGAGCAAGAAGAAAAACCAAACCAAACAAAATAAAGAATCATGGTTAACAGACAAAAAATTATGATAAACCAAGTAAATAAAAACATTGATAAACTAGGGAAGAGAGAGAGAGAGAGAGAGAGAGAGAGAGAGAGACTAAAACTTACGGGCTTCTCTATCGGCTCCTTCATCAGCGTCATCTGTGAGAGAGAGAGAGAGAAAGAGACTTGGTTTAGGTCTTTCATGCAAGGGGGCAGTAGACACCTGGCGTTACTAGGTGGAGGGAGTAGTGGCAGGGAGGAGTAGGGAGTGGGTTCAGGGAGCAGAGGGAGGGAGGAGGGAGCAGGGAGAGGAAATAGGTGGAGGCAGGGGGAAGGGTCAGGGTAAGGGAATAAGGGAATGGGAGGGAAGGGGAAGAAAGGGGAAGAAAGTCAGTGAAGGGTGTCAAAATACCTCCATCTTACGAACTCTAGACAGATGAAATATCCGTTATATTGAAGGTTCGTTATTTGTGGAATTACCTACTTAACGGATTATATGGAGAGAGAAGTCCGTTATATGGAGGTTTCACTATAATCAAAACAAATACATGCGGAGTATAACAAGCAAGAACATAAAACAAAAAAAAAAGTTGAAACCGTAGATTGAGGTAATAATAGTATCACTTTTAGTAGTCAGAAAAATTTTATAAGTAACTAGCGAACACTTTCTTACTGAAATTCCTCTAGAAAAGTGTCTTATAAGTATCTAGATCGTAATTCATTAGAAACCATTTGTTATTTCATTGGGGTTTCTTTTTTAATCACTAAGACCAATGGTTTCTAATTCACAATGAACATTTGGGTTCTAAGTCACTCAAGAACGATATTTAATTAAGTTACTAAAATATAGCTGGCATTTTAAATCACCAGAGAACTATTTTTGTTTTACTAGATCTAATTACCCTTTAAATAACTAGATTGGTTTCTCAGTCAATGGTAATCAAATGGTTTCTAAGTTAATTTTTTTTTAACTTTTAAATAACTAGAAAACAAATTAATCTAAGTTACTAAAGAACAACTATTTTCTAATTGACTATAGAATGGATGGATATAACTCGGTAGAGAACAAATGGTATCTAATTATCTCTGAATATCTGTGTTTTAAGTCATTAGAAAACACGAGACTTACCCTCAGCTGTCGTTTCTTCCTCATCTGTGGAAAGAAAACACAAAGATTAATAAATATAATAAGTAAAAACCTGGATAAATACGTCTGTACCCATATTAGAAGCCGTGGGTATCTATTATTGAATGTTTAGGTATAACTATTAGAGACCAAATTAGATATTGGAACTATATTGTGTCAGTAATAAAAAGATAGTTACATCTCTCTCTCTCTCTCTCTCTCTCTCTCTCTCTCTCTCTCTCTCTCTCTCTCTCTCTCTCTCTCTCTCTCTCTCTCTCTCTCTCTCTCTTCAGTTTCATGTTACTTTATATAAGGAAAATCACAGGTAAATAAATACAGAGAGAGAGAGAGAGATAATGAGAGAAAGAGTACTAGAGAATAAGTGAGAGAGAACTAAAGAGAGAGTGAGGAAAGAGCTCTAGAATAGAGAAAGAAAGATAGAGAAAGCTAAAGAAAAGGAGTTATAGAGCTATAGGTATATAATGAAAGAAAGATAAAATAAAGAGAAAAACAAAGAGAGAGAGAGAGAGAGAGAGAGAGAGAGAGAGAGAGAGAGAGAGAGATGTTTTTACCCGGCACAAGCAGTTGAACTCGACTGACCAGGTACACTATACCGTCCAAGGAGTACCGTTAAGTGACCTGCTTCCTTGTACGTTAGTCTCTCTCTCTCTCTCTCTCTTTTTATCTGTCTGTGTCTTTCTCGTTCTCTCTACCTCTATTTCTGTCTGTCTGTGTGTCTGTCTGCCTCATCCATTCCTTCCCCCTGTCTGTCTGTGTGTCTGTCTGCCTCAACTTACCAAAGAGTCCAGTAAGTAAAGCAGGGAGGTCAATGTTGTCTAAGTCATCGACCTCTACCACCTGATCTTCCTTTTCGTTCGTCACCTCCTCGGCTGTGACTCCGGCGATCAGCAACGCCAGACACGCCAGGCTGGCGAACAAGAAGCGACGCATCTGGAAAGAAAACGGGGATAATGTTATAAATTTATGAGGGGGGAGGTTATGAGGGGGTAGGTTATGAGGGGGGGGGGTTATGAGGGGTGGTTGTACGGGAAGATACTGGGGAAGAAAGGTACTTTTAGGAACCTTTGTGAATATGCCATTGTATATTATATAAAATGAGCCAATTAGACACGTTTTCACATCACCATATTAGAACACAATTTAACTTAGGACCATTCAAGACTTCTCATTGGTTAAAAAGAACCAACCAATCAGATGTGTTCTAACTTATTTGCAGGGAAATTATACTTACGAATGTTTCAGAATCGAGTAAACACTGATTTATGATAAGAGTTCATTGATCATAAGAACTAATATGAATAAAAATACCAGTCTTGTGTTTGTATTTTCTGGTATATTAACTGTCAGGGTCATAAACCACAACACGTTAAATAATATATATCAACTAAGTACAATACAAAAAAAATTTCGTTGTAATATATGTAAGATGTGAATTACACGAAAGCGCTTGGGAACTCCGTGTTTTCTTCTTTCCTTGTTATCAGCATATACCTGGATCACGCGCACCTACAGTGATTTAATTGTATATATATATGTGCGTGTGAATTGTTTTATTTTTTCTCACAGTGGCATTAAGTCTCCATTTCCGCACACCACAACTACTGTTAGATATGAGGCAAATTATTTATTGTAAAGTTATTAACAAATTTTAAATACGTAAAAGAGGAAAATGAGTTTATATCTCTATTTTAAGCCATTTAGAATATTGAGTAAAAAACAAATATTTCTTATCGGTTCGTAATTATTTTGTATTTCAACTCTCAATATACCGAAGGTGTTTTAATATTGTGTGACATTTAATCCACGCAAGTTCACAGTCAGGGCAATGTGAATTAACCCAGGTAGAGGCAGCAGCGGAGGTGAAAACTGTGTACGTGTTAGTGTGGTTTATTTTATGAAGACATATGTGAGGTAGACAGTTCTTAGCGATACTTGAAGAGTTTCTTAACCCTGATGATGTTTTTGACCTCTTGATCCCATTTAGTGGACAACTTCAGCTCCACCAACCTCGATATTAATATTGTTATTATTATCCACTCTGTATCTGTATTTTTCTGGCTAAATAAACTGTTACAATATTTTCTTTCATATTTTATATTAGAAAGTTGCAATTTTTTTATTTTTTTTTTTTTATTTTCTAACTAATATAGGGTAATTATTTTTTCTCGAGAAACATAAATTATTATTATATTTTTGAATGTGTAATAAATCAGCAGGAATAATGTTTGATAATTATGAAGAATATTTTTTATCAAACTTTATATCTACTGATTCCTGTTTTAATATATAGTAATTATATAAGGTTATCGAATAAAGATATATGACCCTTTATAATATAGACTTACTGAATATGATTCCTCAAGATTAATAAGCCATTTTAGTCAGCACATTATATCGTTGTTCAGCTACGTTAAAGCGACGTCTGAGGAAACATTATAGAACGAAATAATATACAAGAGGAAGAATATAATAAGTGCAAAATAATCTTATTAAATAGAGCAACGGTGAAATAAATGAGGAGTCAGGAGCAATCTGTCTATGTTGTTATGTTCCGTTATGCCCCCCCCCCCCCCCCCCCACACTCATGGGTCATTCCAAAGGCAAAACTTCAATGGCCTCTTCGCTGCCTCCCTCCCTCCTTCCCTCAAATTATGCCACGTTTATGTCTTTCCCCGCCATTTTTGTACCACTTATCATAACCTCAGTATTATTTTATCCATTTATTTTCGTTTTTTTTTTTTTTTTGGTAGTGAGTCAATGGGAGTAAATCGTTAGGTATTATTTATCCAGATTCGAATTCAATTTTTGTCGCTTATTTAGTTTGTTAGTATTTCCTTTTAATATAATTGGTCTTGATAACTTTCCTACATTGACCGTCTTTCCGTTTATGTTGTATTTTTTTTTACGAGCTGATATAATAACTAGTCTCCGTTTTCTGTCGCGTCATACAATATCCACTACCATCCAACCGCCACCACACGCTGACCTCGACAATATCCATCATCTTGGTGGTGTTAGATATGGTTCTCGGACTGTTGACAATATCCACCACTATCCACCATCGCTCTAAACGCCTTGACAACATCCGCTAGTATCCGAGAAGGCAAAGATCCTGACAGTATCCACATCTATCCAGGCACTAGTGGAAAGATATCCATATTCACCGAAAGTAAGAAAGATAAGTATCCAATATTGTTTACGAATGGATTAATGAATGGATTATGACCCCCATTCAGAACGAAACATAATCCACCTGGGTTCAAGAACGAATCGTGCGCATCCATATTCACTGATCTTATCCAAGAACCTAAGAGTATGATGCATTTTATATCCATATCTAGGAGAGGGCGACAAGATCCATGAGAATCCAAGACTGTAGTGGTTGGATATGATCTTTGTACAGCTGTTGATATCCATAAGTTATCCAAGAATGGTTAGTTAAGATCTCCAAGAACCCGACAATATCCACGAAGTCATCGGTTGGATATGATCCCCGAGAACCCGACAATATCCACGAAGACAGTGGTTGGATATGATCCCCGGGAACCCGACAATATCCACGAAGACAGTGGTTGGATATGATCCCCGGGAACCCGACAATATCCACCATCACCCTCGAACGGATAATATCCCTCAAAACCCGACAATATCCACAAACGGATCACACACAAATCTATCAAAATTTCAGTGATAATGTGAACCAACTTTCAAAAAACTTTGTTGTATGGCAATATCCACTAGTATCCGCAACTGGTCACACATATATCCACCAAAAAGACGAGAATAATATGATAAAATATCCAAGTACTTCAACAATATCCGCCAGTATCCAAGACCGCAGCTATGATTCCTCAATCGACGATCATATCCATCCTTGAAGGTATGATATAGTAATCCCTTTAGCCGCGACCATATCCACGTATATCCACGAACGGCTCACACACACACATTCGTATTCACTTAAAAAAAAACATATGACAAAATCCATGGTAGCAGCAGCAACAACCTGTACGCACCTTCTCACTCCGGGACCTGTGATCAACTAAAGCTATTCACCCCGGACCCTCGTTATATACGCTGACCTAGACACTGTGAAACTCAGTCTTGGCCGACAAACCTGTTGGTAATGAGGTCATGTCTACCAGAAACAGTTAGGTCGGCGGCGGTGGCTGGTAGTGATGGATGATGATGGTGGATATGGTCGTTGGTGGTGATGGTGGATATGGTCGCTGGTGGTGATGGTGGATATGGTCGCTGGTGGTGATGGTGGATATGGTCGCTGGTGGTAATGGTGGATATGGTCGCTGGTGGTGATGGTGGATATGGTCGCTGGTGGTAATGGTGGATATGGTCGCTGGTGGTGATGGTGGATATGGTCGCTGGTGGTGATGGTGGATATGGTCGCTGGTGGTAATGGTGGATATGGTCACTGGTGGTGATGGTGGATGTGGTCTCTGGTGGTAATGGTGGATATGGTCGCTGGTAGACATGGTCGCTGGCAGATGTGTTTCTCAGGTTCCGGTAGACAGCCAGCCAGGGTCGTGACGCTCGTAATCATGGGAGAATGTTCATGAGTTTCCTACCCCTCCTTTCCTCCCCCTCCTTCCTTCCCCCACCTCCCCCCCTTTCCATCCCCTCATGCCTGCCCCTCCCCTTCCCTTCTTTCTCTCCCTTCCTTCCCTCCCTTCCCTCTTCATTCCTTCCCCCTCCTTTCTTCCCCCCATCCTCTCCTTCTTCCCCTTCCTTCCTACCCCTTCTTTCTTCTCTTCACTTCTATTTCCTGTTTTTTCTTCATTCTTCGTCTATTGTCGGATTTTCTTTTCTCTTTCAATCTTTTCGTTACTTTTCAGGATTTTTTGGTATTTTTTTTAGTTCGTATTTTTTGGCGGTATTTTGTAATTGTGTTTTTTTTTAAGTGGATATTTTTGGTGTGTGTTTTTTAAGTGGATTTTATTGTTTATTTTGTGTGTTTTCTCACGTACACACTCATATCCACACCCACGTACATATCCACACAACTTACATATCCACACCAATGTATAGTACATATCTCCACCTCACATACACAACCATATCCACATCCACGTCCACAACCCAAATCCACGTACACGCCTAATAATACTACGAACATGCCTAAATCCACATATACACAGCCACATACCCACGTACACAGCCCCAACTCACATACATAACCAAATCCACGTAGTACACAGCTTCATCCACCTTCGTACACAGCTTCATCCACGTACACAGCTTCACCCACTTATACATCCAGGTCCAAGTTAAAGCGGTAGGAGGAGAGTGACCGAATATTAGCAACTGGCACGAACCAACTCAGCCCAAGTTTTTCTCGGTTCTTTAAGGTTCAATTGGCAGATATTCTCCAAACTAGTTACCATCAATTATGGAACAGCGCGGAATACAATGTCATTCTTCTTTTATTTATTAAGTGATGAAATTCGCCTTATTTTAAATTTATATTGTTTTGTGATAGAGTTTTATTGTGTGTGTGTGTGTGTGTGTGTGTGTGTGTGTGTGTGTGTGTGTGTGTGTGTGTGTGTGTGTGTGTGTGTGTGTGTGTGTGTGTGTGTCCTGTTAACCATTGATAAAATTATCTTTGAATGAAATGAAATTGATGTTGACGGTAAATTATATACAATGCTTCATTCTGCTCACAGTCAGGAGGAGTCACGGAGTTTATGTGGAGTGGAAAAAATAATCTAGTTGGTCATGACTGGAAAATTATATAACGATGAGAATACATACATGCATACATACATACATTCATACATACATACATTCATACATACATACACACACATATACATACATACATACATACATACATACATACACACACACACATATACATACATACATACATACATACATACATTCATACATACAAACATACATACCAAATGGTCATGTGCAGCTACAGACAATAGTCCCTGGACACTGTTAACAACATCAGTGTCAAGGACGTAAGAATTTTTAACATTTAATGAGTACATTTTATTTTGTCTTTGATAGAATGATTATATTATTTACAAGTTATTATCGTGATGTAATTTATAATGGAAACAAACTCAGTCTATGACCCACAAATGTCAGGTACTATAAACCTAACCTAACCTAACCTAACCTAACCTCAATACAACTAAAACTAACCTAAAAAGAGTCCACCTACTTTTCGATATCTCTCCTATTCTCTCAACTTCAGGCCATGATGACGTAAGACAGGTAAAAACAAGACCAACTACCTACAGTACCTACTTAACCTGACCTACCTACCTAACCCACCCACCCACCCATCTTGACCACTCCTATATGCTCACCTGTAGCACAAAACACTCCAATACCTACATTCTTCCATCCTCTCATTCCATCCATTAAGAGTTTGCTGAAGACTGACTAACAAACGTAACAAAAAACTAATCTTACCTGCCTCAATAATTGTACTCTGCTGTAACACACAAGATTACAGTTAATACAGGGTACATACCATCACACTCCAGGTTTTTCTTTCTTTTATTTTTATGAGAGCGTATCCAATATGGCTAACAGACCGGAAATGACGTTATAGTAATGTAGAGTGACATTTCATTGACGTACTGGAAATTAAGTATCATTAAATATCAAGAATATCCAGAATGCTATTTATTTGGCCGTATTAAATTTCATTCTTCAGTAATGTTGAAAGTTCGTATGCCAGGACAGACATACAAACAGACAGACACAGACAGATAGGGTGCAGGAAAACTGTTTAGACAGAGAGCCATAATAGTATCCCACGACCTAGGAAAAGACCGTATGATACATGGACAGTCTTGTTGTGTATATCCGGTATTTTTCACATGGTCGGTATGTAAATAAGGTGGAGGAAAGGGGGTCTCTCTCTCTCTCTCTCTCTCTCTCGCTGACCGTACGTACGTAACCTCATTCCTCGCTGTCTCAACCACGTCCGTATTTGTCCGTTGTGCGTGGTCTTGGGTCCATGACAAGGAGGGAGGGGAGAGGGGCGAAGGGGAAGGGGAGAGGAGGGGGGTAAAATTGACTGATATCGTATGTACAATAATCATTAATTATTTCACAGTTAGCCTCTGTCGGATGCTCCCCCCCCCCCCCCCCACACACACACACACATGACCGTATTGAGAAAGCATTTAACAAACCCCAACAAAAAAAATAACAATAACAAACACCAAATAACAAGTTTTATTGTATTTAACTGCATTAATAAACTCAACAAAACATTAATGTATTTTTTTAAGGTTAAACGATATATTTTATGGTATTAAGTCTTCCTTAATCACAAATACAGTCACTTTCTCAATATTTCTTCGTAACAAAAAAATATCACACAATATTTTCTTGCAATAATAACAGTACAGTGAAAACCTCTATTTAACGGACTATATGATAAAGAAAGTCCGTTATATCGAGGGTGTGTTAGATGTGAAACCTCCATCTAACGGACTACAAGGGGGAGAAAAATCCGTTATATCAAGGTTTCATTAAGTATCACCCTATTTAATCAACACTGACAAATAACAACAGCTAAAAATAACAAGAATTACCATGTATCGTAACAATAGTTCAGTCACATGACCCAGAATGCATCTCTCTGTCTCTCGGTCAGCTGTGGTTTGGTCACGACGTCACCAGAATGCCCAATGTATTAGGATCGTTCTCTGAGTAAGGGGCTAGGAGAGGCAGCCCGTGTTCGTTGAGCTGGTGGCCCGCTTTCCTCCATCTCTCTATCGTGGGGTCCTGAGGGGGAGGGAAACATAGGTGACATTGTGGTGAAAATTTTTTAAACACTCCCCCCAATACTTTTCAGAAATATGTTAATAATTTTTGCTGTGTATGAATATCGAGTTGGATTTTTTATAATGAATGTATATGTTAAAAATGACGGTAAATTTGTCAGAAACGGTGGATTTTTTTTTTTTTCATGGTAGATTAATTTGGTTCAAAGTGTTTAGTGATTCGGTTTATAAATATTAACCCAAGAATATTTGCAAATACTAATAACAATAAAATGTGACCGTGTGTATGTGGGGTGGGGTAGGGGGGTGGAGGATGAATGTGGATGTGTGTGTGGGTGTGTGTGTGGGTGTGAGTGGGTATAGGTGTTAGAGGCGGAGGTGCAAGAGCGAAAGCCCGGGGAGTGGGTCAGAGATCGTGAGGCTGTGGTCACCTGCCCGGTTCATCCTCCCACACACACACACAGAGGGAGAACTCGTCCTTCTGCAAGAGAGGGAGAGGAAGAGGGAAAAGGAGAGGTAGGAGAAGAGGAGGAGATCGAAAGGGAAAATACAATAATTAATGATAATAGAGGAAGAACAATACATGATAATACACACACACACACACACATCATTACACATTCCCACTGTGTGTTCACCGCCCCTAAACCTTATCTTCTCCAAGCTGTGTTCATCCACGTATACAGGAGGGAGGCTGCACCTTCATTATAAATGCCATGAAGAGCGAGAGACATAACCCAATACCACTTACTGCACGACCGTATGCTACAAAGGTTCCAACACCGTTACCCTGATGTTATTTCTCGTATCCTATTGAGAGTGTTCTAGAATCTATAAAAAATTATTGAGTTTAAGTTTTGGGTCTATGAGAGTAATGATGTTATTGCGATGTTCATTTGTTTTTATAAGGATAGAAAAGGAGGTAATTATCGTTCTTTCTCGTCTAGAATGTATAAATATGGCAGGTGTTTGGTTTAGGAGTTTATGAATAATGACGTGTGTGTGTGTGTCTGTTTGACTCTTCTCATTTTATCATAACTTTTGTTTCTTCATTTATTTTGTCAACTGAACAACAAAGAATATGTTAAAGAAAGGTAGAGATAGGAAGGAGAGAAAAACAGTGATAGACATAAAGAAAGTGAGAGAGAAAAAAGAAAGCGAGAGATAGAGAAAGAGAAAACACGAAAGAGAGAGAGTGACACAGAGAGAGAGAGAGAGAGAGAGACAGACAGAAGCAGAGAAAATTTGAAGGTTAATATAGATTTATCCCACGTATATCTTCAAGATCGACCTCCATGTGTTAGAACAATGAGTTTTTCACCCTTACGTTCATATGTGTGTTGTTAGCCTTTCACCCTCGGACGGTTGGGTCAGTGTGCCGTTATGTGATCGGTGAAAGCTGCGACCCTTCCCGTTCAACCAGTCTTATATTTTTGATGTTCCTATTTTTTTTTAAAGATTCTGTTTATCCTTTGCTGTTGTAAAAATTCTTGCTGTTAATGTTGTTTGGACTTCTGTTACTATTAAGATTATTACTAGCCTGCTGTTGATGCTGTTAATGATTCTGCTAGTGTTCTACTACTGCTGTTGATATTATATAAGAACCTGTTACTCTCCTGCTGCTATTAAAATTTCAAATAGTTTACTGCTGCTGTTTAGGATTCTGCTAGTCTTCTGCTTCTATTAAGATTATTACTAGTCCGCTGCGGGTTGTTACTGTTGCCGTTATTACTGTTGCTATAAGTCTGTTGTTGCTGTCATTGCCGTAGTCAAATCTATTCATTGTGGGTCAGTTTCCTCACCAAACAAAGCCTGGTAGATTTGAGAAGCAGGATGTTATGTTCTGCTGGGAATTACAGTAGGAAAGCTTTGTGTGGTAGAGGTAGGGGGAAGTTCCTTGGAGGTTATGTAGTTTGTGGTAGTGGTAGGGGGAGGTTCCTTGGAGGTTATGTGGTGTGTGGTAGAGGTAGGGGGAGGTTCCTTGGAGGTTATGTGGTGTGTGGTAGGGGTAGGGGAGGTTCCTTGGAGGTTATGTAGTGTGTGGTAGAGGTAGGGGAGGTTCCTTGGAGGCTATGTAGTGTGTGGTAGAGGTAGGGGAGGTTCCTTGGAGGTTATGTAGTGTGTGGTAGAGGTAGGGGGAGGTTATGTGGTGTGGTAGAGGTTGGGGAGGTTCCTTGGAGGTTATGTAGTGTGTGGTAGAGGTAGGGGAGGTTCTTTGGAGGTTATGTAGTGTGTGGTAGAGGTAGGGGGAGGTTCCTTTGAGGTTATGTAGTGTGTGGTAGAGGTAGGGGAGGTTCTTTGGAGGTTATGTAGTGTGTGGTAGAGGTAGGGGAGGTTCCTTGGAGGTTATGTAGTGTGTGGTAGAGGTAGGGGAGGTTCTTTGGAGGTTATGTAGTGTGTGGTAGAGGTAGGGGAGGTTCCTTGGAGGTTATGTAGTGTGTGGTAGAGGTAGGGGAGGTTCCTTGGAGGTTATGTAGTGTGTGGTAGAGGTAGGGAAGGTTCCTTGGAGGTTATGTAGTGTGTGGTAGAGGTTGGGGAGGTTCCTTGGAGGTTATGTAGTGTGTGGTAAAGGTAGGGGAGGTTCCTTGGAGGTTATGTAGTGTGTGGTAAAGGTAGGGGAGGTTCCTTGGAGGTTCTGTAGTGTGTGGTAGAGAGGTAGATACATTGCTATTTTCTGTGGTATGGGTTTATTATGGTAGCGAAAGACGTCTTAAACCTTTGACGACGATGGTTTAACCCTTCATGACTCAGAGGGTTTAACCGAGTCAGTGTTACCACATATGTGTGTTGGAGGACTATATATGGTAGTAGATGGAGAACTGTCTGTTAATGTACTGTTATTCTTCTATTATTATTGTTGTTATTATTGTTGTCACTGTAGTTATTATTATTATTATTATTATTATTATTGTTGTTATTATTGTTGTTACTGTAGTTGTTATTATTATTATTATTATTATTATTATTATTATTATTATTATTATTGTTGTTGTTGTTGTTGTTGTTGTTGTTATTGTTGTTGTTGTTGTTGTTGTTGTGTACCCACTGGTGTTACGCTTGACATAATCAAGGTCGTTGACACTTGTTGAGACTTTCACAATGTTTGTTCTTCCTCCTCTTCCTCTTCCTCTTCTCTGTTCTTCTTCGTTTTCTCTTTCTTCTTCTTCCTTTTCTTCTTCCACTTCTTTTTCTTCCTCTTCCTCTTGTTTTTCTTCTTCGTCCTCTAATTTTTTCTTTTTTCGCTTTCTTCCCTGAGTAAATTATTTATTGCCACATGTAAAACACACACACACACACACACACACACACACACACACACACACACACACACACACACACACACACACATACATTCAATACCAATGTGAGTGGATGGCGGAACCTGCTTGTGACTGACAAAAGGTCCATGAGAGAGAGAGAGAGAGAGAGAGAGAGAGAGAGAGAGAGAGAGAGAGAGTAACCATGACATAGTAGTCTTCACCAACAAAAAAAAAACATACATTTTTAATCATAGGTCAAACAGAAGTCCCTCTTCCCATCCCATCCCTCCCTTCTTCCCTCCCCTCTCCTCCTTCCCACTCTCCCTACCCTCCCCCTCCCTCCCATCCCCCCTTCCCCCTCTCCCCCTCTCCCCTCCCCCCCCAATGTGACCTCACTCTATATCATCTCATTTCCTTATCTAATCAGTTAGTTGTGAAAAAGTGACTGTTACTAGAAAGATGTTGTATTGTTATGTTAACGATAAGACAACAATGGGAGTGGTGGAGGCTTATGTGTCTGTCTGTCTGTCTGTCTGTGTGTGTGTCTGTCTGTCTGTCTGTCTGTCTGTCTGTCTGTCTGTCTCACAATAAAAAACATCCTATCAACTATATAAATCGTATATATTTCTCTCTCCTCTTGGATGACAACTCACTATATCATATATAAGAGACAGGTAGGTAGGTAGTAATTACAGGTGTCACGTAAGAGCATTTTTCTCACCTGATTGTTTCAGTAAAGACCCCACAGGTAATATGTTTTCATGCAGTGAATACATAAGTTTAAGTTGATTTTTTTTTTAAATTAAGGTACAGGAAAATATATTTTAATTTATTTTGTTTTATTTATATTTTATTTTGTTATGTTATGCTATGCTAATGCTATGTTAATGTTATGTTATGCGATGCTATGCTATACCCCAACCATATTAGGTAAGATCCTATATGAATATTCAAGGGGGCTACAGTACTAATATATCCAAGCTTACTGTGCATTGTGTCTGGTAATTATCTCCCTGTAGGGGGGGGGGGGGGGGAAGGAAGGAAAATGAGAGAGAAGGGAAAGGAGGAATGTAAAGAGAGAAATAGAGAACAGACAGACAGACACAAAAGAGAGAGAGAGAGAGAGACAGACAGAGACAAAGAGAATGAGAGAGAGAGAAAAATCTGGGTGAACGCAAGTATTGATAAGAACATTGTTTCATGTCCGCTCAAGACCACTGACCCTCACTGTACGTTGATCTGACTTACTGCTGAAACATGCGAGTAATTTCCTGTTTCTTTAAGTAAGCTTTCTCTCTTTCTCTCCCCATTCGTTTATTATCTCTCTCTCTCTCTCTCTCTCTCTCTCTCTCTCTCTCTCTCTCTCTCTCTCTCTCTCTCTCTCTCTCTTTTCGCTGTTTAATCAATTCCAATATGGTAGAGTTTGTAAATTGCTTAGGCCTAAAAAAAATGCAAAATAAATTAATCCCGTGTTGCCATGACAGGTGTGAGCCCCACCTGCCATGCCTACGGTTTACCTGGCCCCACCCCATCCCAGACCCGCTCCTATGGCTGCTGCGAGAACCCTGCTGATATATTAACATAACAATGAGATAAAACGCAGTAAAAAAAAAAAAGACTTACTAGGAGATGAACACTGATGGAATGGTTATTGTGGGTAAATTTCTACGACTTTGTGAAAAATTGGATAGACGATTACCGTGTCATATTTTATTTACGGCGATTTTTTTTTTAGGATATTCATTAAAAAAAAAAAGTGATTGGCAGAGAAATTAAAGACTTTTTTTTTGTCTTTCATTGAATATATATTGAAATTAGTATAACGGACCGATATTTTTTTTTCTCATGGGTTTATGTGATTTTGAAAAAAAAGAAAGATTTTATCAAAGAAATTATCATTGCCATAATAATGATACTAACATTTATTATTATTATTAGTAGTAGTAATAGTAGTAGTAGTAGTAGTAGTAGTAATAGTAGTAGTATCATTAACATCATTACTATCTTTGTGTTGTAGCTTAATAAATCAGTTAGATTCTTACTTATACTTTCATTTCACGTAGAAATTAAACCTGAGAACGTTTGAGAATCCATCTTTACGTCAAAACTTATATAAAACACTAAAACCTTCCCCATATTCATCATTTAAGGCCTCCCAAAAAATCGACCTTAAGAATCTTTGAAAATCTGTTTTTTATCGTAAGTGAAGTGAACTGGCAATAACACTTCATATACCATCAATAAAATCAAAAACAAATTACCTTAAGAATCTTTAAGAAAGTTGAGCCAAAGCCTAACACACCTGTACACATCGTAGGCCTATTGATAATATATTCAAAAAAATTCTCCCTGACCTACAACACCGCCTGGCTGATGACCTGAGAGAGATAAGTTTCTCAGCGTCTGCCGTCCAGGACTTGAGGGTAACTGGCAGCTCTAAACACGGTAGACAACTCCAGGTAAAATAGTTATGTGTTAAGGAAGTGTGAGAGGTGAGGGGGTGAGGTGTGAGGTGTGTGAGCAGTGAGGAATGTGAGGTGGGTAAGAGATGTGAGGAATATGAGGGGTGTAAGGTTGTGAAGTGTGAGGGGTATGAGGGATGAGTTTTATGAGAAGTGTATCTGTAATGATCAAGTAACATTCATCACATTATTTTAGGAGACGAATGTGATGTCACGTTGTTATAATTTCAAGTTATTGTATATTTCTGTGAGAGAGAGAGAGAGAGAGAGAGAGAGAGAGAGACCTGTAGTGTGTGTTATATATAATGTAGTTACATTTATCTTTATATGTAGTGAAAATAAATAATAACAAAAGAATATAATTATCTAGAGGGTTAAATCATCGTTAAAAGGGTTAACTCATTGTTAAAGGGGTTAAATCATCGTCGTCAAAGGGTTAAATCATCGTCGTCAAAGGGTTAAATCATCGTCGTCAAAGGGTTAAATCATCGTCGTCAAAGGGTTAAATCATCGTCGTCAAAGGGTTAAATCATCGTCGTTAAAGGGTTAAATCATCGTCGTCAAAGGGTTAAATCATCGTCGTCAAAGGGTTAAATCATCGTCGTCAAAGGGTTAAATCATCGTCGTCAAAGGGTTAAATCATCGTCGTTAAAGGGTTAAATCATCGTCGTCAAAGGGTTAAATCATCGTCGTCAAAGGGTTAAATCATCGTCGTCAAAGGGTTAAATCATCGTCGTCAAAGGGTTAAATCATCGTCGTCAAAGGGTTAAATCATCGTCGTTAAAGGGTTAAATCATCATCGTCAAAGGGTTAAATCATCGTCGTCAAAGGGTTAAATCATCGTCGTCAAAGGGTTAAATAATCGTCCTTAAATGGTTAAATAAGTAAATACTTGAAAGAAACGAAATTAGTTAATATTTCCGACGTTCTTCCCTGAAATATTCCCCTAAACTGGACAATTTTCCCTGAAATATTCCCCCAAATATAGAAATTCCTCCCTGTACATTTCCTCGTGGTCGTACTCAAAATGGAGGCCGCTGCCCTGAGGAAATGATTCTAATCAAACTGGTTCCCGTAAACTGTTGGCGAATCGTTATGCTTTTTGCTTGTACTGTTAAACTACTATGAGGCCCTTCAACGCTTGTGGTTATCTCTCTCTCTCTCTCTCTCTCTCTCTCTCTCTCTCTCTCTCTCTCTCTCTCTCTCTCTCTCTCTCTCTTCCCTCCCTCCTCTCCCCCTCACCCTTCCTCCCTCTTTTATCTCCCTTCCTCTTCAATCTTCCTCCTCTTCCCTACCCCACTTCTTTCTCCCTTCATCCCTTCCTCCCCTTCCCTCAACGTTCCATTATACCCGTCAAAAGGACAGCGTAAGGATAAAGAACCGAATTTTAAGTAGACGGGCAAAAGAGAGAGAGAGAGAGAGAGAGAGAGAGAGAGAAAGAGAGAGAGAGAGAGAGACTAATTAACGCTACATACAGGTAGGGTTACTGTGTGAAAGAACTGAACAGGTATTGCCTTCAAGCAAACTGGTGGGCCTACTCTGAAAGACAGGTTGGCGGCCACTTCCACCCGTCTGTACCAGTACCTACCACTATCTACCAGTACCTACCACTATCTACCAGTACCTACCACCATCTACCAACCCCTACCACCATAACCTACCAGCCCCTACCACCACCATCACCATAACCTACCACCACTGCCACCACCATTACCTACCAGCGACTACCACCACCATTACCTACCAGCCCCTACAATCATCTACCAGCCCCATCTACCAGCCCCTGCCACTACTCGTACCACCACCAACAATGACTGGATAAGTGCCCATCCCTTATATAAACCAGACACTGGATAACATCTTACTCTCTCTCTCTTTCTTGAAACACCATTTTCAATACCCTTTGGAACCCCCTTAAAAGCCCCTTAGGAATTGACCCCTTAGATGGACCATTAAACACCTTCCTTAGGCCTCCCAGCCCCTTACACCCCCACCTGCCAACAGATACCCCTAGACACTCATCTCTGGCCCACACACACACCCCCCCTACACACCCATGACTCGCCCACACACACACCCCTTTCACACACACGACTCGCCCACACACACACCCGTTACACACCCATGACTCGCCCCTACACACCCATGACTCGCCCACACATACCCCTTACACACCCATGACTCGCCCACACACACACCCATGACTCGCCCCTACACACCCATGACTCGCCCATGACTCAGCACCCCACTATTAGGTCATCAGCTAGGCGTCCTGACCACCCAGCCGGCCTACACTGGGTGACTCGGTGAGGCAGTATTAGCAGATTAACTCTCATTAACCTCAATTTATTTCACCCTCTGACGCTAGTTGTGTGTACAGTAAAACCTCCATATAACGGACTTCTCTCTCTTCATATAATTCATTAGATAGAGGGGTCATATCTAATGGTCCCTCGATATAACGGATTTTTTTCTCCATATAGTCCTTTAAATAGAGGTTTCACTGTATGTGCATATAATATTAATTACTGTAAATATATTTCATGTATGTGTACATCTTTGTGTGTACCTATGTACGTATGTTCTTTTGTATATATAGTGTTTATATATTCGTCATAATAGATTCTAATCGTGTGTGTGTATAGACGATTGAAGTTGACAACCTTAGTACCTATAGATTTCAAGTCTGACCAGCGATCGTTTTTTATGACATTATTATGATAGGGGATTGGAATGCCTTATATAACGCTGCTGAAATAATATAGGGGATTGGAATGTGTCTATAGCGCTACCGTAATAATCGATCGAATTGTCTTTGATTCTTATAGGACTAATATAGTAACATAGCGGCTATTAATGTCATATAAATATATATAGTGCTACGTTGATAAATTATATATAAGCTCTTATAACGCCGTCACATAAGGGAGCGTTGCGATTTAGTAATAGATAATATAAGCGTTATATAGGATTCAGAACGCGGGTATAATATAAGATGTATATATTAAGTTATTAATATAGCATAAGACGTTTATGGTTCAAGTCAACTGTCCACTATCCACACAGAAAACGTCCACTATTCACACAGAAAACATCCACTATCCACACAGAAAACATCCACTATCCACACAGAAAACATCCACTATCCACACAGAAAACATCCACTATCCACACAGAAAACATCCACTATCCACACAGAAAACATCCACTATCCACACAGAAAACATCCACTATCCACACAGAAAACGTTCCCCTCGGTCCAAAAAGAGAAGGTGGAGGTGGAGGTGGGGGTGGTTGGCGAGGCCCCCGCACGGTGCAGTGGTCACCTACCCAGCTGGCGTCATCAACTTTCTACACCCTACTCTACTTACTGTCAACCAACCGGAAACACCGCCCCTGTACCCTGCTGATGGCTCATACTGGAGAGAGAGAGAGAGAGAGAGAGAGAGAGAGAGAGAGAGAGAGAGAGAGAGAGTTCATTTCCTTGCCGTACCACGAATTAATTATGTACGCCCACACACGATAGCGTCTCTTCTCTCTCTCTCTCTCTCTCTCTAACACGTCATCCCACTCACTTTACCTCAAGATGACCTTTCAACCTGAACTAATGACTTCCTTACACAGGTGTGGCCTGACTCGTGCATTCATGGTGATTCTCTCTCTTTCTTACACACACACACACACACACGCGCGCGCGCGGCACTAGGTTGCGCATATATGATTGTTTGTATAAAGTGTTTGAGAGTAACTGAGACAGAATGAGAAAGACAAACGGACCTAGAGAGAGAGAGAGAGAGAGAGAGAGAGAGAGAGAGAGAGAGAGGTTCGTAATTATACTCTTCTCCTTAATTATATCGTTCACCTGAGATCGTCATGAATAAATGGGCCTTTGTATTGCTTTTTATATTATCTCTCTCTCTCTCTCTCTCTCTCTCTCTCTCTCTCTCTCTCTCTCTCTCTCTCTCTCTCTCTCTCTCTCCTCCCATCCCTGTTTCTCTTTCTTTCTCTCCCTCTCTCCGTTTCCTGTCCCTTTTATTCTCTTCACTCTCTCTCTCTCTCTCTCTCGGGTTCAGCGACTCCCTGAAAACAGAGAGAGAAAAAGAGAGTCAAGTTTAGATACAATTATGTACTATTTATGTAGCACTAATCATCATGTATTTTATCAGCGGAGCTTTGGTTTCCGCTAAGCCCCACATGTTGCACCACAAACACTCACACTACTTATTTTCTTTCCCACGTTCGATATTTTTGCTTTTAATGTTTTTTTGTTGTTGTTTTTTAATTAATATTGTGGTTGTTGATGGAAATATATGTATAGAGGGAGATATACATATGATAGTATACATTATAATATATATATACGTACAATATACAATATATATTCATACATTAATATATTCACCCAACTATATATTATACATACATACATACATTGACAAACACTCCTCTCCTCCCACACCCCAACAAACTCCCCCGGTACACACACACACACACACACACACACACACACCATTTTCACAGGTCAATGCTTAATGGTTCTATCCTCAGAGGTATAATGAAAGGTTAGCTAGCATGTGTCTGTCAGTGAGTACAGTTAGGGGCTAAATTACCTGAACACTTGGTAATAACTGTCATGTATTTTAATTGGCTGATATATAATTGCTTTATATCTTGTTATGTTCTTTCATCATTGCTCATTAGGTCAGAACTACAAAATTGACCAAAAAAATTTCATTACTGCAAAGAAAAAGAAAAATCTGGGTGACATATGTTAAGACTTCTCTCGTCTCTGACTATTTTTGTGTGTTTAATTTTTGTCTCAGGGTTCCTATCCTTCCTCTCTTGTAGTCTCTCTCACTTTACCTCATTTTGCCCTCATTTCCTGTCTCATTTATACTAAATTAGCGAGACTTTTACAACGAGGAATGACAGAAAATGACTTGAATTTTGCTTATATTCAGTACAAATTTGTGATATTTTTACTTGTGTTGGTAAACATCCGTGTGGCTGGAGGGGTTCTTGAACTACGAATCCGTCTACCAGTAACGGAGGCAACAATGAATCCACGAACGGTTTATGGTTATGACAACAAGTGAGACTTGGGCTAATTCTATTGACAGTCAGGCCGCTGGGGTATTTTTTTTTTATTAATGTTGAAAAAATTAACAATTATCTGCAGGCAAGAATACATTTGATAAATCAGTGTTTATTTTGTGTTTTGAATAAATTGTATAATATTTTATTGTGGAAACTAATGTATTTTTCTTATCGTCGTAATTACACACACACAAACACACACACACACACACACACGCACACCGTACTTGGAAGACATAAAAGTCCTTTATTCTTTCATTATATAAATATACAACTATTAGAGGTTGTTTCACCATCTCACATCCTCCAACATAAAAAAAAAATTAACTTTACTTCAATTCTGAATAATCTGTCAAGAAATGTTCTTCCCTTGCGTAAAATAAAGAAGCGTTAAACTATCATGTACACACAAACGTACGCAGACGACCACACATACATACGCACACGAGGTTTTATACACATGCACACAAATACTCTTACACATAAACATACACGCGCACATGAGAACTCTTACACACACACACGCACACACACACACACACACACACACACACACACACACACACACACACACACACACACACACACACACTCACACGAACACGAAAATTTAACTAGACGTATCAAAATCCACAACATCCGCCGATACAGTAAACAAATGCTACTAGGTCATGTGTAGCCCGTGGCTCTTGTGTGACCCTCCAGAGACATATGTTCTTCTCCTCTTCCTCTCTTCCTTCTTCATCTTTTTTATTCATCCTCCTCTTTCTTCTCCCCCTCCCCCCCTTAACCTCTTCCGTCTCTATTCCTTCTCCTCTTCCCCCTCTCCCTCTTCCTCGTCTCCTCCTCTTTCGTCACCTCTTTTCCACGGACTAACGCGGAATGATAGTATCCCTTGACCACCACCACAGTTACTAGGGTTTCTGGTCTACCGCCGCCAGATCATATCCTACACACACACACACACACACACACACACACACACACACCTCAACATACCACCATATCCGTCATATTCTACTGAAATTTTAGGGGCACTACAGTGACATGAGACATCAATCGGTACGGGTGAGATTCATCCTCTTGAAGACCAGCTTTATCGACCGTATGATACAAAGCTATTAGTACCTTATTTGGTGGTCAGTGAATACATCTAGTTAAGGTAGAGTCTCAGTGTAATTAGTCTCTCCTAGCTGGTGATACGTCAAGAGTCTCAGTGTAATTAGTCTCTCCTAGCTGGTGATACGTCAAGAGTCTCAGTGTAATTAGTCTCTCCTAGCTGATGATACGTCAAGAGTCTCAGTGTAATTAGTCTCTCCTAGCTGATGATACGTCAAGAGTCTCAGTGTAATTAGTCTCTCCTAGCTGGTGATACGTCAAGAGTCTCAGTGTAATTAGTCTCTCCTAGCTGATGATACGTCAAGAGTCTCAGTGTAATTAGTCTCTCCTAGCTGATGATACGTCAAGAGTCTCAGTGTAATTAGTCTCTCCTAGCTGGTGATACGTCAAGAGTCTCAGTGTAATTAGTCTCTCCTAGCTGGTGATACGTCAAGAGTCTCAGTGTAATTAGTCTCTCCTAGCTGATGATACGTCAAGAGTCTCAGTGTAATTAGTCTCTCCTAGCTGATGATACGTCAAGAGTCTCAGTGTAATTTTAATGTTATTCTCAACGTTATTTTTAGTCTTTAACTTATAACAACTTCCTGGGGGCAATTATCTCACCCGTAACTATTAGGAGCGGTCACCGTGCGAACCTTTAAAAATGTGTAACGTAAACACTTAATAACGGAGAGAAACTATCACTTTGGTGTAGGAATCACGCCTCTATGATCCGAGGAGTTAAGGTGCGAGCATTGTCTATTTATATCTCAGGTACTGCCCCTTGGTTACGCTTGTGGGAAGGGAGGTGATTGAGGAAGGGGGGAGCGGATGGGAGGGGTTGAGAGGGAATGGGGGTGCGGGAGAGGTGTGAGGGGGGAATGGGAGGTGCAGGAGAGGTGTGAGGGGGGAAATGGGAGGTGCAGGAGAGGTGTGAGGGGGGAATGGGAGGTGCAGGAGAGGTGTGAGGGGGAAATGGGAGGTGCGGGAGAGGTGTGAGGGGGGAATGGGAGGTGCAGGAGAGGTGTGAGGGGGAAATGGGAGGTGCGGGAGAGGTGTGAGGGGGGAATGGGAGGTGCAGGAGAGGTGTGAGGGGGAAATGGGAGGTGCGGGAGAGGTGTGAGGGGGGAATGGGAGGTGCAGGAGAGGTGTGAGGGGGGAATGGGAGGTGCGGGAGAGGTGTGAGGGGGGAATGGGAGGTGCAGGAGAGGTGTGAGGGGGGAATGGGAGGTGCAGGAGAGGTGTGAGGGGGGAATGGGGGGTGCGGGAGAGGTGTGAGGGGGGAATGGGAGGTGCAGGAGAGGTGTGAGGGGGAAATGGGAGGTGCAGGAGAGGTGTGAGGGGGGAATGGGAGGTGCGGGAGAGGTGTGAGGGGGGAATGGGAGGTGCAGGAGAGGTGTGAGGGGGAAATGGGAGGTGCAGGAGAGGTGTGAGGGGGGAATGGGAGGTGCAGGAGAGGTGTGAGGGGGAAATGGGAGGTGCGGGAGAGGTGTGAGGGGGGAATGGGAGGTGCGGGAGAGGGGCTGGGAGGGAGAGGGAGAAGTACTGAAAGATGGGGTAAAGAAGGGGTAAGGGAGGGAAAGGGACGGAAGGGGGAGAGAGGGAAAGGGAGGGAGGGGGAAGAAAAGGGTAGCAGAAATTCACCCACACGAGTTCGAGCCAGAGAGAGGGACGGTTTTCTGTGTATCGCAGCCAGGGTTCAGGGGGACCGACACTTTGGTATTTCAGAGGACAACGACCCTCATTAACTCATAATTAGAAACACCTGTGACGAACTATAATACTAATAATTTAAACCGGTTAGCTGAGTTTGCTTTCCTGTATGACTAAAACCTGACACAACATAGTTTAGTTTCGGGTTTTATTCTCACACGATTTTTATTTAGCAACTTCCGTGTTGAGCGAAAAATAGCTAAGTTTGGAATATTTTATTTTATTTATTTATTAATATTTTTTGACATTGAGAAAGCACCTGTGTGTAATCCTGTACCCCAACCTTGAGTTATTATCAAATAAACACAATATAAACCTGATTAAATTGGTGAAACTGAGGTCACGGGGTCAAAGGAGTGTTGAATTTATAATGTTATTACTACGTTTCACCGTCTGAGGTCTTGAAGCTCGTAAGAAGGTCAGTAATTACACTAATTCATATGAAAGGTAAGGATTGGATAGGTTAGGTTAGGATAGAATAGGATAGGATAGGATACGTGGGATACGCCCTATTGCAGGATCACGGTGAAGGGCAGTTCCGGCTCGTCCAGTGTGGCTCGCGTTTCCTCTCTGACACCAAAACGCAATTCACCACTATTGAGTTGGAGCTGTTGGCTGTGGTTTGGGCGATGTCCAAGTGCAGGTTTTACCTCATAGGCCTGCAACACTTTCACCTAGTGACCGACCATCGCCCGCTCGTTCCGATCCTCAACCACTACACGCTGGACGCCGTTGAGAACCCTCGCCTCCAGCGTCTGTAGGAGAAGCTCTCGGCGTACTCCTTCACAGCAGTGTGGCGTGCCGGTAAGGAGCTCTGCATCCCTGATGCCTTATCCCGCTCTCCTGTCAGCCGCCCTACTCCAGAAGACCATGTGCTCGACGCCGACCTCGCTCTTTCCGTCAGGACTGTGGTCACCCTACACGCCGTCCAAGCCCTTCGTTCGGACCTATCACCAGATGACGACAAGGCAATGGAGGACCTTCGAACAGCGGCTCGAGATGGCCCTTCCTACGTTTGACTCGTCGAGTGTGTGAGGAATGGATTCCCTAGCAACCTCTACGACTTTCACAAGACCCTGCTCCCGTATTGAAAACTCCGCGATGAACTCTACTGCGACGGAGACCTTGTTCTGTACGGAGCACGTGTAGTTGTCCCTGCTGCATCACGTCCCCACGTCTTGGCTCGCCTTCACGACAGTCACCGTGGAGCTGAGGCCACCAAAAGAAGTGCACGACAGACTGTGTTCTGGCCCGGCATCGACTCCGACGTCTCCAATGTTGTCCGTGCGTGTGAGCCCTGCCAGGTATTTCAACCCAGCCAGCAGCAGGAACCCTTCACGAGTGACGACAACCCCACCCGCCCATTTGAGTCTGTGTCGGCCGACTTTTTCTGTGTATCAGGAAAGTCCTTCCTTGTTATCGTCGACCGTCTCTCTGGTTGGCCGGTTGTCATCAAGTGCGGTAATGACACGACGTCTGCCGCCACCGTCTGCAAGTTCCGCCACTACTTCCGTGACGTGGGCGTTCCTGTGCGCCTGTGAACTGACGGAGGGCCCCAGTTCACAAGCCGGGACTTTTCTGTGTTCCTTGACCGATGGGGAGTCCGGCATGTGTTGTCATCGCCCCATTACCCGCAGTCCAACGGCCACGCTGAGGCTGCTGTCAAATCCTTGAAGCACCTCATCCTTAAGGTGGCCCCTTCTGGGAATATTGACTGCGAGGCCTTCGACCGGGGTCTTCTTGAACTCCGCAACACACCTAACTACACCGGACGCTCCCCTGCCCAGGTTTTGTATGGACGCCCCCTTCGTTTTTGTGTCCCTGCTCACCCTCAATCCTTCTCCAAGGAGTGGCAGGTCAAGACAGAGGATTGTGATCGCCGAGCCGCCGAACGTGTTCAGGACGTCGTCGCCCGCTACAATGACCACGCCCGTCCTCTCCCCAGGTTGAGTGTCGGCACCCAAGTCCGTGTTCAGGACCCGACCTCCCTACGTTGGGGCAAAGTGGGCGTAGTCATGGGTCTCGGTAGGTCACGGGACTACCAGGTGCGGTTACCCAGCGGTCGTGTGTGGTGGAGGAACTGCCGTTTTCTCCGCCCCGTAACAACGCCTTCTGCTGACCCCGCCACCAGTGTTGAGTCCCATACCCTTCCCAGTGATCAAGTCCCTCGACGCTCAGAACGGATCCAAAAGAAAAGGTCCGCTCAAGACTTTGCTATGAGCGTATAGGGGGGGGGGGGGGGGGGGAGGGAGGTATATGTATATTATGTATGTATATTATGTATGTGCTCCATTTATATACACTATTTATTCAGCCTAGCTAGCAGCGTGTGGCAATGTATTTACCATGTCCCACACGCTTAATTAATGTGCCTGGCGACATATGGGAGCTGTTAATGTATCACTTACCACATGTCGCCTAGAGGCTAGTTGACCCCCATACAGAGTAAGGAGCGCCGCCTCACTTGTGGGCAGTCCCGTTTACACCCAACCCCTATTGCTCATATAAGCATCCAACCTATGTTTGAAGCTATTCAGCGTATTCGAGTTAATGATGATATTTGGTAACTTGTTCCAGTCATCCACTACTCTGTTTCCAAACCAGTGTTTACCTATTTCACGCCTAAATCTAAATTTGTCTAATTTAAAACCATTGTTACGAGTTCGCTCCTGGTTGGATAGTTTGAGTACCTTTGTAATGTCCCCTTTGTTTCGCCCTGCCTTCCACTTATACACCTCTGTCAGGTCGCCCCTCGCTCTACAGTACGTCTCTCGAGGGAGTGCAAATTAAGATGCCTTAACCTGTCTCTATACTCAAGGTTCCTAATGCCCGGGACGTGTCTGCTGTTCAACACCTCAGCTTACATGATCTACGTGTGTAAACATTAATCTGTATGTTCACTGTATGTTCCTTCACCTTTCTCTAATGAAGGCTTTTGTTAAACCACCAATGTATGTAATAAGTCATTTGTGTCCAATGTATATTTTCAGCCTTTAGTCTGCAAACTTTTTCAATAAACCGTTTATTATTATTACACCTTACACATTACCCACGCCACACACCCCAACACACCTGACACATTACCCACGGCACACACACACACCAACACACCTTACACACGCCAACACACCTTACACATTACCCACGCCACACACACCCCAACACACCCACTTGGATTACTATCTACTACTGTGTTAAATTCACCATCTAAAAGAGAGGTACTGGGGGCACTTATGATACTCTACACACGCCAGGGAGGAAGGTGTAGTGGGGAGGAGAGGGAAGGAGAGGAAGAGGATAAGGAAGTAGGGAGGAGGAGAAGGCAGGAGAGGGGGCGGGGGAAGAGGAGGGAGAGGATAAGGAGGAAGTGGAGGCGGGAAAACGAAGAGGAGAGAGAAATTCACCACCAAAGAAGTGTATTGTCTTAACCTCACACCACTATAGGAATTGTCTGTACGACCTATTGTGTGTACGACCTATTGTGTGTACGACCTATTGTGTGTACGACCTATTGTGTGTACGAACTATTAAATATACCACCTATTGAGTGTACGATCTATTGCATATACGACCCCTGATGACTTTCCCACAAGGTGTCAAAGGTAATACGTTTCCCAAGACCTTGAAGACCTGTAACTAATGATCTGTTCCTGTTATGAGGCGGTAATTTAGAGCAGCAATAAATAGTATGGGAAAGACTGGTGATGGGAGTGTACTGGTGACGTTGTTGTTGATGATGATTTCCGCCTGGCGTAACTTACTGCCTGGCGTAACTTACTGCCTGGCGTAACTTACTGCCTGGCGTAACTTACTGCCTGGCGTAACTTTCAGGAGGGGAGTCTTCTAGTAGCTGCCAAGTGAGGGAGGAAAAACCCCTAAGAACCTTTGAGAATCATAACTTAAGTGAGTTAGTTAGGTTAGGTTTTTTAGGTCAGTTTAGTTTAGGTTAGGTTAGGTTATGTTATGTTATGTTAGGTTCAAACCTCCTGAGAACAGTGGATTCGTCTGTTGATTAGCGTGTTTTGCCCGTTGAGTACGATGATTCAGAACTTTGAATACGATGACTTAGTCCCTTGAGTACGATGACTTAGTCCCCTGAGTACGATGACTTAAACCATTGAGTATGATTACTTAACCCCTTGAGTACAATAACAACCACTAAGGTGATTTAACCCCTTTATTAAGAATGATTTAACTCTAGTCTTAAGTCATTGAACTCACGGGGTTAAGTCATCGTACTCTGGGGTTAAGTCATCGTACTCTAGGGTTAAGCCATCGTACTGTAGGGTTAAGTTATCGTACTCTAGGGGGTGATTTATTGTACTCTCTCTCTCTCTCTCTCTCTCTCTCTCTCTCTCTCTCTCTCTCTCTTTTCTTGACGCTAGATGATGATTCGCTCTCTTCTTTGTCAGCAGCTGTGCCTCTTGTCAGCAGCTGTACCTCTTGTCAGCAGCTGTGCCTCTTGTCAGCAGCGTCAGCGTCGTAGTCTCCTCTTCTTCCTCACACTGAGACATAAATAAGTAGGTCGGGCGTAGGTTCTCAACACCGGCCACGTCCGCCCCGGGAGGTTGTCTACGTAAAACGGTCATAACAGGGTAAAAAATGGCGAGAGTACATCCGTGCGTAGAGTACCATCAACCACCCTGTGTTGAGTACCATCATCCACCCTGTGTTGAGTACCATCAGCCCCTGTGTTGAGTACCATCAGCTCTTACTGAGTACCACCATCTCTCAGACTTATAAAACTTGGTGGTAGGAGTTACACCTCGTAAACCTCGGGGCTGTAACCATGAACCCTGCCACTGACCACTGCAGCTCTTCATTAGGCATTCAGCGCAAGTTTAGCTGACCCAAATACTGCAGACACCTACCACAGTACTCTCTCTCTCTCTCTCTCTCTCTCTCTCTCTCTCTCTCTCTCTCTTGCCAGGCCGACGCAGCGGGCAAGTCGTCTCATGCTTGCGGCCACAGACAGAGGTCAGGGACCTCAAGGTGGGGTAGGGAAAAGACAGTAACACAGACAGACAGACAGAGTGAGAAGGGGGAGTATAGAAAGTCAGACAGATTACATACAGGAAATGATACAAACAAACATATATAGAGATAGACAGAAATAGACAGACAGACAGACAGACAGACAGACAGACAGACAGAATGGGTAACAAGTAAGACATCTTCTCCAAACCTTAACTCCTCAAGATCAATGCTCTCGCTGTCGCTTTCAAACCCAATAAAAAAAATACTCCACTTTTTTTTGGGGGGGAGGCGGGGGGGCGGGGGGGACTCATAGAAAATTCGAGTCGATACAAAACCTCACAGATGGCCCCCCCCCCCAAAAGGTGGTTAGTATTAGTGTGAGATAATAGACCCCCCTAAAAAAAAAAGATGGACCCTCCTTCAGGAAAAAAGTCTATTCAAGGAGGAAGAAAAAAAGGAAACAAAATCAAGAGAAAAAGAAGAATTGCAAGGTCGTGTCATGTCGCCTTGACCTTGCTTGCATTTGTTCCCTGTAGTATAGTGATGTAATGGATTATACGAGGTAGTATTGTTGCCTTTGTGTGTGTGTGTGTGTGTGTGTGCGTGCGTGCGTGTGAGCGTGCGTGCGTGCGTGTGAGTGTGCGTGTGTTTTCTGTCATTAATTGTATGGAGGTCTGGGTGCCTATTAGCCTGCCTCCCCCCCCCTCTCTCTCTCTCTCTCTCTCTCTCTCTCTCTCTCTCTCTCTCTCTCTCTCTCAGCTTATACCTTATACGCGTTGATTTTGAATTCACAGGAAAATACTTGTGTATAAAGATTGTATTTTTTTTTTTACTCTCATTTGATATTTACTGTCATAACCACTATCACCAGTACTACCACCATTATTAACCACTATTACCACCATTGTCATCACTACTACTACCACCATTATTACTACTAGTACTACCACCACCGTCAACACTACTAACACCATTATCACTATACTACCACCATCATTACCCACTACTATCACCATTATTACCACTACAACCACCATCACCACCACTACCACCATCATCAGTATTACCACAACAACTAAAATTAACCATGTATATTATTATTATTATTATTATTGTAGTAGAGGTGAAAGAACTGAGAGAGAGAGAGAGAGAGAGAGAGAGAGAGAGAGAGGCAGGAAGTCTAGCCTGTGTGAGGAACCTGTTAATGTGGTCAGGTGCAAAGCCACCTTAACCTGACCCCTTCTACTCTCTCTCTCTCTCTCTCTCTCTCTCTCTCTCTCTCTCTCTCTCTCTCACGTACTGTAATCTGTCCGTTCTTCCACTACAAAAATAATAATAATAATATATTCGTGCATGAGTCACACACACACACACACACACACACACACACACACACACACACCTGTCGAAGACATCAAACATGATAAGTAATAATTATTGCTACATTTTATGAAACAGGATGTGAAGATTTCTCTCACACTCCCTCACACTCCTTCACACACTCCTTCACACACACTCCTTCACACACTCTCTCTCGAAAACAATTTAAATACGTTCTCACATGACTCCTAAAAAAAAAAATAACGTCAAATCCTTTGAGAATCCACCTGTATGCGCCATAGTTAAGAACATAAGAACATAAGAATGGAGGAAACTGCAGCGGGCCTATTGGCCCATACTGGGCAGTCCCGTTTACACCCAACCCCTATTGCTCATATGAGCATCCAACCTATGTTTGAAGCAATTCAGCGTATTCGAGTTAATGATGATATTACCAGTGAGTCAGTCAGTAGATCTTTTCTGACATAACAACGAAGAAGAAAAAAATCGTTTTAACATTTCAAACTCCATCTTAAGTGTCAGGAACATATGCTTCCACACATCCGAGGAGACTGAATGTAATTTTTCGTACCGGTCATTTATGGATTCATGTTATGTTCTACTTACATATAAGACATAATCACTTATTCATGGTAAATTGAATAATAAATGATTTGGCTGTGAGTATTAGAGGAACATTAAGAGGCGTGATGGGTATGAATAGAAGAGTAGTGGTCACGTGTGTGTGTGTACCTCCATATGCTCTGTGTATGTATTTATGTGTACATGTATCTATGTAGACTCTTTTTTTCTACACAACAATAGCTCAGTGAAGATGACAGAAAGACCACAACAACGAGACACATTCATCTAACGAAAAACTTATGCCAGTCCCTACGTCAGTTCTCGGTCCCTTACGAGACAGACAGACAGAAACAGAGTCGGCCAGCCAGTAACATAAACATACGCTAACAACATGTTTATTCATATATGGTCTGAAAAGGGAATTGTTATGCAAATACAGGTAAAAAAGGGGGCCGACATTTCGCCTTTGTAAGAGGAATTACTATAGTTACCCCCTAAAGAAAATGGGGATTATGGTAGGGTAGACTAGGATAGGTGTGTGATGTGTGACTCTCTCTCTCTCTCTCTCTCTCTCTCTCTCTCTCTCCCTCCCCTTGAACGGATTTCCTCTAATCCGTCTTAAACAACCAGAGTTAAGAGCACTCAGAGTTAAGAGCCCCCTGACAGACGGCCAGATATGTAGTTAGATATGTACTGTGACTTATCTGTGGTTAATGGTTTGAGGGAGGGATAATGTTGCCTCTATATATGAGAGAGAGAGAGAGAGATAGAGAGAGAGAGAGAGATAGAGAGAGATAGAGAGAGAGAGAGAGACAGTGAAAGACAGGCAAATAGAAACAGAGATAAACAAAGAGAGACTGAGGAAGAGAGAGAGAGAGAGAGAGAGGTACAGAACCCCAGGCGTGAATTCACATGTAAACAAGTTAGTCGTGTTGACATCATAGTGCAAGACAACCAATAACAAGGTGACTGTTGTCCTCTCTCTCTCTCTCTCTCTCTCTCTCTCTCTCTCCACCATTACTCTTCCCCTTCCCTTCCCTTCATCCTCCTCTTATCTCTCCCATTCTCCTCCTCCTCTCCTCTCTTTCATCATTCCCCTTCCCTCCCGCTCTTCCTCCTCCCCATCTTCCTCCTTCTTGCCTTTCTTCCTCCTCCCCATCTTCCTCCTTCTTGCCGCTCCTCCTCCTCCCCATCTTCCTCCTTCTTCCCGCTCCTCCTCCTCCTTCTTCCCGCTCCTCCTCCTCCCCATCTTCCTCCTTCTTGCCGCTCCTCCTCCTCCCCATCTTCCTCCTTCTTGCCGCTCCTCCTCCTCCCCATCTTCCTCCTTCTTCCCGCTCCTCCTCCTTCTTCCCGCTCCTCCGCCTTCCCATTCCTCCTTGGGCCAACATAACTCAGCGGACAAGACCTGAATATTCTTTAGTGTCTGGGTTGCCAGAAGTCCGTCCGTGAGACTGGCAGACAGACAGACAGACAGACAGCAAAAGAGACAGACAGACAAAGAGGGAGAGAAAGACAGACAAAGAGAAACAGACAGACAGACAGACATTTATTGCCAATTTAACCATCACCATTGTCACATCTACAGTTGAGGGGAAATTCAATGCATGAACCTCTTAGAATCTACATTTGTGTCGTAGTTTAACCCTTTGAAGACTAATGGCTAAATCATCGTCATCAAAAGGTTAAACCATCCTCCTCAAAGGGTTATATTGTTCTCAACGAGTTAAACCATCGTTATTAAAGTGTTGGAATATATTGCTCAAAGTGTTAAATCATCGTCTTCAAAGGGTTAAATCGTCGTCTTCAAAGGGTTAGATCGTCGTCTTCAAAGGGTTAAATCGTCGTCTTCGAAGGATTAAATCATCATCTTCAAAGGGTTAAATCATCGTCTTCAAAGGGTTAAATCATCGTCTTCAAAGGGTTAAATCATCGTCTTCAAAGGGTTAAATCATCATCTTCAAAGGGTTAAATCATCATCTTCAAAGGGTTAAATCATCATCTTCAAAGGGTTAAATCATCATCTTCAAAGGGTTAAATCGTTCTCAGAAGGTTGAGGGAAACAGTTCATTACAGAGCCACATCACCAGTCAGACTACCAACAGAAAGACATAACATACGACCCCTTTAACACCCCCTTCCCCTAACCTAACTTGGCTCAATACCCGTTAATGACATACCACAAAGAACAATGGTAGAGGAGGACCAATCAGCTCTCGTCGTACCCCCATAGGTGTGGGTTATGCCTCTTGATGATGGCATAGATGGAAGTCATAAATCATAGTTGTAGACGACCCAGGAGGTAACGTACGGTAGGTAATCATAGCCCGAGTCTTGCTCCCTACACCATTGAGAGAATCACAACCATAATCACATCTAATTCAAAAGACGTCAATTTCTATAGACCCTATCTGCTTAATGTCTGTCTGTCTGTCTGTCTGTCTCTTTTGCTTGGGGTTAGAGTATAGCATTGTCATCACCCTCCTCCCTAATCATCCTACATCGCAAACTACAACACAGAGATATACACTGCCGCCTGGAATCTTAGAACATAGCTAGACCTAATAATACCTCTACCTGTCGTGTATGATTAGTATTTGGCTATTATACCTGTCAAGGGGATTGGGAGAGGTAAGGGAAGGTAAGGGATTAGGGAAAGTATTATAGAGATGTTATGCTAATGTGAATGTTTGCTGCGTAGGAGTGTAGTGGAGGTGTGTTTAGCGGGTTGATTAGAGGGAGAGAGGTAAATGTACAGGTAGGTTCATGCATACTCTCTCTCTCTCTCTCTCTCTCTCTCTCTCTCTCTCTCTCTCTCTCTCTCTCTCTCTCTCTCTCTCTCTCTCTCAGCCGTATCATTATCCTGCCATCTATATCCAGGTCCAGACGTTTACTTACACCCACTCTCTTCCCCTTCCACCCCACCTGCTGACCCTCCCCTCCCTCCCCTGACCTCCTGACCCTCCTTCCCTCCTCCGACCAGCTGACACTTTATCCCTCCCCCGACCAGGTGATAATCCCTTCCTCCTTCCTCCGACCTGCTGACTCTCCTCCCCCCCCCCCAAACGACCCCCTGACCTGCTGACCCTCCCCTTCCTCCTCCCGGCTTGCTGACCCAGTGTCCCTCACCCCCCCCCCCCCCTGCCCCAGAGCAGGTGGTTATGTGTGGCCAGAGTGGGAGGAACTAGGTCGGGAGGAGGTATCTATCTGTCCTGCTAAAACTTTCTCCTGAAATGAAACTCTGAGACCGTCTCTAGAATCAGGTCAAGTTTCCTTTTCTTTTATATTTCAACAATAGAAGCGTCTATAAATGGAACGAAACTAGAGAGAAATATCTATGGTAGGTGTCTGTTGTCACCCCTCCCCCCCCCCATAACCACCTGGAGGATTAGACAAACCCTTGAAGTAGGTTAAAGGTGTTGTGTATCTTTCTTCCTCCTCAGGGGATTTTTTCCTCAAACCTGATCACGGAAGACTTATGACAGGGGCAACAGATTAAAGACGGTGCCGCTGGCTAACACGAGACCTGGAATGAAGTTTGACTGGTTATGGGTGGGGAGGAGGGGGGGGGGCAGGAGGCTCTGAGAAGAAGGTCTAGTTGAATGTTTGTGTACAGTCACTAAAGAAAAAAAAACTATCTCAACTTAAAGGGGGTCGATAAATAACATAATGAACACTACGACTCCTGTTGTCTTGGTAGGGTTGTCAAAATCCTTCGTCCGTTGGGTCATATTGTCTAACACAATTTTTGTAAGGATAGTTTTTTGGTGATCGACTGTACCATCGTAAATATTTTTTCTTTAAGACGATCAGAGAAGAAGACAAGATGAATGTTTACAGTGAAACCACTATTTAACGGACTATATGCGAGAAATTAATCCGTTACATTAAAGTCCGTTAAATATCAAACTTCCTTCTAACGGACTGTATTTACGAGGTTAATTCATTATTCTCCAAGGCAATCAGCGAAGAACACACACACACACACTCACACACACACACACACACACACACACACACACACATAGCTTAATAGAAGACATCTGTGTAAGAATATCGATATGATTTTATAGCAGTACATGACGATAGAAAAAAACACATACCATTGGACAAAAAAGAAATTATAGTACCTGTTTGTGTGTGGGTCATGGAAAAAAAAAGTACCCCGTTGTTTTTTCTCCCTCATAAGCAGATCGTAAAGGCATATAGATAATTATTGTGTAGCGGTCCATAGACGCACTAACATAGACGCACTAAACAACTGGTATAAAAGTGTTTAGGGAATCCTGGAACCTTCTGGGGCTACTGTAGGGTGTTAATGATGTGTTGGAGTCGTGGTTTAACCTTTTGAGTCCTGGAGGGTTAAAATCATCGTAATTAAAGGTTTAAACTAGTGTCCTCAAAGGGTTAAAACATCATCTTCAAAGGGTTCAAACATCATCTTCAAAGGGTTCAAACATCATCTTCAAAGGGTTCAAACATCATCTTCAAAGGGTTCAAACATCATCTTCAAAGGGTTCAAACATCATCTTCAAAGGGTTCAAACATCATCTTTAAAGGGTTCAAACATAATCTCCTCAAAGGTAGTTGATGTAGTTCTTGAAAATGGTGATTTCTCCTTCATACTCGTAAGAACCAGGTGACCAAAAGACTGCCTAGAACCTGTACACGAGGGACGAAGGCAAGGTTCTTCACTATCTGGAACAACCTAGAACCACGAAGTAACAAGCAGGTTCCTTGTGGTCTAGAAATGAACCCTCTAGTCCTGCACAGAATTAGGGGGAACGGGTTTCTTGTGGGGGGGGGGGGGGATGAGAACACTCGGTACGTCAAATACCAGAACTGGATTGTAAGTTACGTTGTTGGGTTTAATTATCTCTGTAATCTGAAACTACCTACTGGGATTTTGTTCTGTGGGGATTTTGTTTGGGGGATTTTGTTTATTGGGATTTTCAACAGTAGGGTTTTTCTTTGGGGGGGATTTATTTATTTATATTTAGTTTTTATTTATTGAGGGAATTTGTTCAGTAGGGATTTCTTTCCACAGATTTTTTTCCTCAAGTGGGATTTTTTCTTCAGTAGGATTTATTTCCAGACTTTCTTTTTTCCAGTAAAATTAATTATTTCTACGTAAGATTTCTTTTTTCCTAATTAGGTTTTGTTAAAGAGGGATTTTATTTCCACTTGGATTTATTTATTTTTTCTGTGGGATTTTGTAATAGTGAGTTTTATCCAGTGGGATTTAACAGGTGAAGGTAGAGATGGTGAGGGGATGGTGAGGGGGAGGCGGGGATGGTGAAGGGGAGGCGGGGATGGTGAAGGGGAGGCGGGGATGGTGAAGGGGAGGCGGGGATGGTGAAGGGGAGGCGGGGATGGTGAAGGGGAGGCGGGGATGGTGAGGAGGAGGCGGCACCATTAAAGAGAACATTGGGTCATTTATCTCTACCTGGTGATCTTAGGACAGACAGACAGACAGACGGAGGGAGGGATCCTTACATAAATTTTTTCCTTCATCAATTTAATAAACTATCTAGAACAACTAAAGTCTCTGCATAATATAGACGCCATTTATGATTTGTTTTTAAGAATATATCTCTCTGTCGTAGCTTAAGTGAAGGACGTTATAGTGAGAACCTCTATATAACGGACTATATGGGAGATTACAGTCCATTATATCAAGGTTCGTTAGATATGAAACCTCTATATAACAAACTGCATGAGAGATTATAGTCCAATATACCGAATGTCACTTAGACTCTTTGGGGATGAGACGCCAGCACCTGAAGTATCTGTGATGGTGGTACTGGTAAGACTGAGGTAGCGTCGGTGGGCGGGCGGGGTGGGCGGGGCTTCCAGGTAGAGGTGGATGGGCGGAGCTTACTGTGGGTGGTCGTATTTATAGCTCTGGTGGATATCATCCTTGCCCCTGTGTGTGTTGGATATGGTCCTGTGTGTGTGTGTGTTGGATATGATCGTGTGTGTGTGTGTGTGTGTGTGTGTGTGTGTGTGTGAATATGATCGTGTGTGTGTGTGTGTGTGTGTTGGATATGATCGTGTGTGTGTGTGTTGAATATGATCGTGTGTGTGTGTGTGTGTGTGTGTTGGATATGATCGTGTGTGTGTGTGTGTGTGTGTTGGATATGATCGTGTGTGTGTGTGTTGAATATGATCGTGTGTGTGTGTGTGTGTGTGTGTTGAATATGATCGTGTGTGTGTGTGTGTGTGTGTGTTGGATATGATCGTGTGTGTGTGTGTGTGTGTCTGTGATGGATATGGTCGTGTGTGTGTGTGTGTGTATACGTGTGTGTGTTGAATATGGTCGTGTGTGTGTGTGTGTGTGTGTCTGTGATGGATATGGTCTCTTTTGTGTGGTCGTGTACAAATGGATAGGATTCTTGGCTGTCGGTTGGGAGACAGAGAGAGAGAGAGAGAGAGAGAGAGAGAGAGAGAGAGAGAGAGAGAGCCTCACTCCCAATTAGGAAACAAAAGAACAGGCGTCAATGGTTCAGTCTTACTAATATACAGCCGCCATATTCATTTTCCTCATATTATTATTATTATTATTATTATTATTATTTTTTATACCATCCCTTAAGTAAGAGTCCTGGACCCAACCTCACGTGTCGGCCGAGGAGAGACGAAAAATAAATAAATCGTCCGAAAGGTTTAAGAATTTCCTTCCAATTAGTATCACACATTTCATATCACCTTAAGGAAACGAACGAAGTTAATTGAAAACAAGACCTAAACTGAAGGCTCATTTATGGACTAATCAACGTATGTCTTCAGTTAACCAATGAGAAAAGACCTGTCTGACTCTGACCTTTCCCGCCTGTCCGCCCGCCCGCCCACCCGTCCGCCCGCCCGCCCGCCCATACAGTAACGTAAAGAAAAGATCCATTAATAATGTTGATAATGGGGACGGCGATGTATATTAGCTTCTGGTTAAAGTAAGACATGGTTAAAATTCTGTAAATATCTGCTGCATCATGCCCTAATTTTTTGTCCAGTGTGTGTGTGGGGGGGGGGGGGGGCGGTTTATAAGGTTCTCTTCCTTGCCGTATGTTTTTGTTGTTGTACTTATTGAAATTTGTGATGCGATTTTGTTTCTGATTTTGTCTATAGATGTTTATCCGATGTGATTTTGTTTCCGTTCTTGTGGTCTATAAAACTTGACGGGGTTGGATTGTTTATGTTATTTTACTTATAGAAACCTACGATGATCGTTTTGTGACTTTATTCATGTTCATACACTCACACTTACATACGCAAACTTACACACAGACACAATTTCCAATAGATACAATAATACGCACACAAACAAAAACTTACGTTCTAAAATTGGGTTTATGATCCAACCAGAACAACGAGTTTCTTCCTTTGAGACTGTTAACGGTAGCATTTTTCTCTCTCTCTCTCACCACCCTCTCTCTCACCCTCCCTTTCTCTCACCACTCACACCCCCCCCCCCTCTCTCTCTCTCTCTCTCTCTCACATATGACCGATCAGTGACATAGCAACCGCACACAACAGATACCTCCCCCCTCCCCCTCTCTTATCGTCACATTCCTGTGCTTTCACCTTACTTGTGGGTCATCCCCTCCACCACCCTCCTGCCCCCTCCTCCTCTTCCTCTTCACATCATCTTCCTACTACTTCCTACTACTTCCCCCCTCTTCCTCCTCCTTGCTCCTACTCCTCCACCACCTCATCTTCCCTGTCTTCCTCCTCCTTTTACCTCTTCTTCCTCATTTTCCCTCTTTCTCCTACTCTCCCACCCTCCTTCCCTCTCTTCCTCTTCCTTCCCCCTTATCTCTTACTTCTCCTCTCCGTAACTCCCTTTTCTTCTCTCTCTCTCTCTCTCTCTCTCTCTCTCTCTCTCTCTCTCTCTCTCACCTTTTACTCCTTCTCTCCCTCATCTCTCCCACTCCCCGCCCATTACCCCTCTCGTTCTTCCCATTTCACCTCTCCCTCCTCTCCCCCCTCCATTCCTGCAACACTTCCTCCTCTCTCCTTCCCCTCTTCCTCTTTCTCCTCACTCCTCCTTCTCCCCTCACCCCCCCCCTTTCCTCTTGCCTCATAACCTTTCGTCTCTCCTTCTCACATGACCCTCTTCTTGTTCTCTCCCTCTCTCTTCCACAGACCCTCCTTTCCCATCCGGTTGTGACGTCAATAACCTACAAAAACACGCTCTTCCGTGTGTGGCCGCCGGTAGGTAGGTAAGGTGAGGTCGCTGCTTCCTAGTAATGTGGGGACACGAGAGAGGGGGAGGGGGGGGGGGTATAGTGGTGGTGTGAAGGGGGCGGGATTTCTACCAAGCATGAAGGGGGAGGAGGAGGCGGGATTTTGTAAGAGTCACTCGAGGCGGAGGGTGGAGGTGTGGTACTTGGTCGTCCCCTGTGTCTGTGTGGTCGTCGTTATAGGACATGGTTGTGTGTAGTGATTGGCTTCAATTGGCCTTTATGTTGGATATGGTCGTCTGTACTGCTGGAAACCTCCCGTTGATTGGCTAGAGTGCTAGACGTTGATGGACATTGTCTTGTGTTGGTGGATATTAACTGACCATTGTGACGTTAGCTGGTTGGTGTAGCTTATTGCCACTCTTGGTGAGGATCTTCACTGTGAAGCAAGTAGTGGCTGGCAGAGGTTGTTGAGGGATATTGTCTACAGCCCCTCTCTCGTGATGCACATTGTTGCGGTTGAGGGATATTGTCTTCAGTCTCTCTCATATGATCGTGTTCGTGTTGCACATTGTTGCAGTTGAGGGATATTGTCTACAGCCCCTCTCTCGTGTTGCACATTGTTGCAGTTGAGGGATATTGTCTTCAGTCTCTCTCATATGATCGTGTTCGTGTTGCACATTGTTGCGGTTGAGGGATATTGTCTACAGCCCCTCTCTCGTGTTGCACATTGTTGCAGTTGAGGGATATTGTCTTCAGTCTCTCTCATATGATCGTGTTCGTGTTGCACATTGTTGCAGTTGAGGGATATTGTCTACAGCCCCTCTCTCGTGTTGCACATTGTTGCAGTTGAGGGATATTGTCTTCAGTCTCTCTCATATGATCGTGTTCGCGTTGCACATTGTTGCAGTTGAGGGATATTGTCTACAGCCCCTCTCTCGTGTTGCACATTGTTGCAGATGAGGGATATTGTCTTCAGTCTCTCTCATATGATCGTGTTCGTGTTGCACATTGTTGCGGTTGAGGGATATTGTCTACAGCCCCTCTCTCGTGTTGCACATTGTTGCAGTTGAGGGATATTGTCTTCAGTCTCTCTCATATGATCGTGTTCGCGTTGCACATTGTTGCAGTTGAGGGATATTGTCTACAGCCCCTCTCTCGTGTTGCACATTGTTGCAGATGAGGGATATTATCATGATGAGACATTGTGTGGTGTGGGTTATGTTACACATTATCCTGGTTGGAACATATTGTCTAACACGTTCTCTTGTCTGGTGTTGCACATAGTCGCAGCTGTGGGATATTATCTTTACACTAGTGCCGCTCCTAGTGTCTGGTTGTAGGACATCGTTGCCTTGTGGGTGGTGGAACACATTGTTGTAGCTGAAGGATATTGTCTGGCGTCCTACTGTTAAGACTTTTTTTTATAGGATATTATCAATAGTCCACCTCTGCCACTTGCTTGTTGTTGCAGATCATCGTCATTGTAGGATATCATATAAGGTCTCCTGTGTTCTTCGAGTTGATATTGCACATTGTTACCGGACGAAAGAAATAGATCCTTCAAAAACTTTCGTCTTGCACCGTCACCTCGCTGTTGCTTGATATTATCGCAGCTGTTGGTTACCATCTTAACTGTAGCACCGTTATCCAGAGGCGTTGATGTACATGATCGTCATTAAGTGCTATTGTCGTCTGCCTTGAGAGTTCACCTGCTCGGTAGACATTATCGTAACTGTAACATATTGTCTTATGTCTAGCGCTGTCATATGATTTATATTGTACATTGTTGCAGTTGGAGAATATTGTCTTAGACTCCTCCATGATCCTGTGTTCAATGTTGCATATTGTTGTACTTGTATGATATAATCTTTGCTCTAGTTAATGTTACCTCTCTGGTGGTGTATCTGGCCGCTGGTGTACTGGCCGCTGGTGTACTGGCCGCGGGTGTACTAGCCGCGGGTGTACTGGCCGTAGGTGTGGTTCATGTTCTACATTATCGAAGGTGTATGATATGATAGCGAGTTGAGTAGCTTCCGTGGTCCTTGTTGCGTATTGTTTAGATTAAGATATGCAACTTCTTGAATATTGTTGCAGGGTGTTGTAAGCGTGTAGTACTCTGTCATAGACGCCTCCGTTAAAGGATATTATCTCTGGTTCAACACGGACATACACACACAGCTAGTAATGGCCATTGTTGTGCTTGTAGGATATGGTCAGAGATCCTTTGGCATTTTTGTACATTGTTGCTGCTATAATATATTACTTCAAGCTGTCATAGGTGTTGTTAAGGAGTTGTGTGTGTGTGTGTGTGTGTGTGTGTGTGTGTGTGTGTGTGTGTGTGTTAGACATAATCTTAGTTGGAGGACAGTATCCCGAGACTGCTACCTTCACCAGGGTTGTATAGGACAAGGTATTCTGTAACGTCTAGTATAGGATCCCATGGTTGGTGTTGTATATTGTAGGAACTATAGGGTACTATCTTAAATCTCCTACGATCTTTTAGTTGGTGCTGGATATTATCGTAGAAGAAGGATATCGTTTGGTAATCCGAATAATGGTTTGTATCGACGTAGTATTTGTTCTTATTCCTGTACGGTGTTAAGGGTAGCGTTATAATCACCGTTGAAGGATATTAAGTAAACAGTTCAGGTCTTGTAATTAGTGTCATGAACCCAAGAAAAAGAAAAAAAAACGTCCAAACTAACAGACAAGAGTCGACTCACACACAACAAACACCGGTGGTGCCGGGTATACTCCTTCCGGAACGCCAGCACGTAGTCGTGACCAATAAAGACTTCACCTCTCGTAAACGTCCAGGGCACGAGTGTAGTAGCAATGACTTGACTGACTCGTAAATGTTTCGGGTTCCTGTTCGAATAACTGGGACCACAGACTGACTCGGAAATATCTTAGAACCAAGTATTTTTGTGACTGACTCTGTTGGTTGAGATGGTGGTTTACTGACGCTTGGTTGTATCATTTCTTGTGTGTCTGTACGAGAGAGAGAGGGGGGAGGAGGGCGCCATCACAACGGTTAAACAAAGAACACCAACACGGCAGCTGTGTGTGTGTGGGGGGGGGGAGGGGGGAACAAGATCTTATCATTGACTTCCACAGATGTTGTTTGACGCTTTGTTCGGTGTGTGTGTGTGTGTGTATGTGTGTGTGTGTGTGTGTGTGTGTGTGTGTGTGTGTTTTTTTTTTTTTTTACGGGAATTAGCCCACCCAGGCACAGGTCGGACGGCCCACAACGGGGCCTAGGGGGCGAAAAAATAAGAACAGAAAGAAGTTAAAAATAGAGAAGAAAATGGTTATACTGTGCTAATCTACACCACGAAGATGCCGGAAAACCAGCTTTTTAAAGTGAGACAGATTCTATAAGTATGGAAACCCAGAAGAAGGCAGAGCATTCCACAGTTTGGCTGTGTGAGGGAAGAAGGATGCACTACAACGGGTTATTCTAGTGTGACCGACATCCACAGAGAAACGGTGGGCACCACTGGCAAGACGAGTTACGAGCCCACTGCCTTGCCGGCGGTACACAGGATGCCACATCCACCGAATATTGCCCGTTAAAGTACCTGGAAAAGAGAGAGAGAGAGAGTGAAGCAACTTTACGGCGAAGAGAAAGGGAAGAAAGATTTTCAACTAAAGAAGGAGAGTTAATAAGACGAAATGCCTTTGATTCCACCCTATCTAACAGTTGGTCAGAAGAAGAGCCACCCCAGATATGAGAGCAGTACCCCAAGTTAGGGCGAATGAATCCCTTATATACTTGGAGCAACTGCTCAGGAGTGAAGTAGCTACGGCATCTGTACAGCATTCCCAACTTACGGGAGGCAGCTTTAAGTATGTTAAGGATGTGTGATTTCCATGACATATTGTGTGTCTGTCTGTCTTAACATGTCCATCAGCCAACACCCTAAGGTAACATCTCCAGGTATAAGATTCAGACATCTGCTTCACATAACAACTTCAGGCAATAGCTTCAGGCAATAGCTTCAGGCAATAGCTTCAGGCAAAAGCTTCAGGCAATAGCTTCAGGCAAAGGCTTCAGGCAAAAGCTTCAGGCAATAGCTTCAGGCAAAGGCTTCAGGCAAAAGCTTCAGGCAATAGCTTCAGGCAATAGCTTCAGGCAAAAGCTTCAAGCAAAAGCTTCAGGCAATAGCTTCAGGCAATAGCTTCAGGCAAAGGCTTCAGGCAAAAGCTTCAGGCAATAGCTTCAGGCAATAGCTTCAGGCCGTAGCTTCAGGCAAAGGCTTCAGGCAAAAGCTTCAGGCAATAGCTTCAGGCAAAGGCTTCAGGCAAAGGCTTCAGTCAATAGCTTCAGGCAGTAGCTTCAGGCAAAAGCTTCAGGCAATAGCTTCAGGCAAAGGCTTCAGGCAAAGGCTTCAGGCAATAGCTTCAGGCAGTAGCTTCAGGCAAAAGCTTCAGGCAGTAGCTTCAGGCAAAAGCTTCAGGCAATAGCTTCAGGCAAAGGCTCCAGGTATCAGTTGACCTGGATACAGTGTAATGGCTGACAGCTGACGCGAGTCGCCTGGTAGGTAATACCCGTGTAATTAAAAAAAAGTGGTTTTATTTCGTGGCTTTTAATTGGTTAATACATACGAGTTACTTTTATTCCTCGCGTATGATTGGGCGATATATATTCCTTATGATATATCCCAAGCACATAATTGGCTAATGAATATCCCTTTTTTTATTTATTCTTAGTATCTAATTGACTAACATATTATTCTTAAACTTTATTCCTGACATTTCAATAGCCAATGAATACTAATTTTTCATCGATCCGTGGCATTTGATTGGTTAAGATAAGCCCCTGGTTCTATCCATTCGCCTCGCTACGTCCCGACAGCAGGGTACTAGGGAGGACCACTACTACAGGTGCTGAACGCTGCCGCCAGGTGAGCTGAGGTGAGACGCTGGCTGGCGCATATGGTTATTTATTACGCACGCTGGCAACTCGTTAAAAGGGGAGGTTGTCTAGTGCCTGTGTGTGTGTGTGTGTGTGTTTTCTTATCTCGTGGGATCCGGCTGAATGTGGCCTTGACTAACTGCCTGTTTATTTCTTCTATACTTCACACTTTATTTTGCTAACTCATTTATTTGTCTCATTTCACTATTTTTAAAGTCTTTATACCTAACTACTTTTTTTATATTCATACATGGATATACATACACATACATATCTCTCTTGTATATGTATATTTACCATTTTATTCATATTTGTTAAGTTTTTATATGGGATACCAGGTGGAGGTTTTAAGAACATCTGCCATTGTCTCCCTATTCAGCCAATCAAAGTCTTTAGTGATTCAGCATCTTTGAGCCGAGAACATGGTTGTTTAATATATAACAAGACGAGATATAAAAAAAAATAAATAAATAAATATATTCTCTCTTATCTGATAAAATTGAATAATTGTTACATGAAGGTCATTTTTCCCGTCTTTGTATCAGAACAAATTTATACAATCATCAATACTCTAATAAAATAAATACAATAAATTAAACACTACAAGGTTTATCTATATATTTAACATAGAAAATAACACTATATATCTAATAACTACCATAGGTTATATTACTTAAATTATATCGGTAAATATTTACGTCTTGCTGTTCTCGTACGCGTGTTTTTATATAAATAGTGGTGCGTAATATCGACATCGTACATCACCTGCAGAGTTCACGTACCTGGAGCCCTGGGGTCGTGCAGCTGCGTTAAGTATACAGTTTGGAGTTTAATTATTCATGCAGGAAATATTGCTTGTATATGTATCTATATGTGTGTGTATATATTTATGTGTGTGCATGGATATAAGTGTTTGTGTATGAGTAAATATATGTGTGTGTGTGTGTGTGTGTCGTAGGTTAAATATAGATTGTTTACTTACGTTCTTACAGCTTCATTTGACGTATAAGTTCTTTTGAGAATCTATCGTTGTTTGTGTTATAGTTTATGTTAAGAGTTTTAATGTATCTTACGTGTGTATTTAATTAAGATGGTTGTTTAAAATTTAGGAACTTTTATGAATCATTGTTCAAGCCGGATTTATTTTTCTCGGTTAGTTGGTCTGTTGAGGTGAGTTTGTGGGGGAGTGGGTCTCTCTCTCTCTCAGGATAACACGTGTTAGATTACCTGTAGTCCCATAATTACCTCTTTAAGAAACACCTGAAAACTAAGAAACCTTTAAAAAAAAATAATCAATATATTTTCTTTTCTAAATATATTTTCTTATTTTCTTTCGTAACCTACATTGAACATAAGTCCCTCTGACTCTCAAACACTTGTGGGCGGGACACGACCTGAATCTCGACCAATCAGGTATAGGTGAGTCTGGGGTAGGAACGTCAGCCAATCAGCATCCGGGATCAGGACAGGTGTAAGGAGTGTACAGAGGTATTCTTCTTTCAGGCGTGACGTCACCAGGGTCACTTATCAACAAAAGGAAAAATATATAACGAATTAAGATTTTTTTTTTTAATAAATTCTTTCAATTTTATTTATTTTGTATTATTCTGATATGTAATGTTGTTCGTCTTCACCTCTTACCTGGGTTGTGAAGTCTCTCTCTCTCTCTCTCTCTCTCTCTCTCTCTCTCCTAAATCTTACCTTAATGTTGGACGACGTTCACCTTAATAGTACACCTTTAATTTAATGACGCTACTTAATGTTAATAAAGCACCTTAATCTTACCTTAATGACGCACCCGCATCTTAATGCTCATCTTTGCTTGTATGGTGCACCTTAAGCTTAATGGTGCACCTTAAACTTAATGGTGCACCTTAAACTTAATGGTGCACCTTAAACTTAGTGGCGCACCTTAAACTTAGTGGTGCACCTTAAGCTTAATGGTGCACCTTAAACTTAGTGGTGCACCTTAAATCTTAATGGTGCACCTTAAACTTAATGGTGCACCTTAAATTGAGTGGTGCACCTTAAACTTAGTGGTGCACCTTAAACTTAGTGGTGTACCTTAAACTTAATGGTGCACCTTAAACTTAATGGTACACCTTAAACTTAATGGTGCACCTTAAATCTTAACGGTGCACAAACCTTAAACCGTAATGGCGCACCTTTAAACATCAGTGCCACACCTTAAAACACAATGACACACCATAAACCATAATGGCATACCATATACTGTACCCCAGTGCCGTACCGTGTACCTCAATACCACACCTTGTACCTTTATGGCGCACCTTAAGGCAGACACAACCAGTCAGGCGGTCATCAACCCCTTCAGGAAAAAACAGGTACTTAAGGTCAGCCACTGGTTTACGATATCTCAGTCTCACATATTCTTGAGTTCTTTTTGTTCTCTTAAACTGGTTCACTCTAGTCCGTAAAATATACTGTGGCCGGGGGGTGTGTGAGGGGGTGGTAGGAGGAAGATAGATGGAAAAGATGGATAACCGGTAGAGTAAGAGGAAGATAAAAGGATAGATGAAAGGTGTGAAGATAAGGGAGATAAGAAAATGAGAGAGAGAGAGAGACAAAGGAACAAGAGAGAGAGTTAAAGAGAAGGAAGAAAGAAACAGGAAAGGAGGAACTTGCAATTTGTGTTGGGTGGGGTGGGGTGAGGTGTGTGTGTGCTTGCTTGCGTGCTTGCGTGCGTGCTGGTCGTCGTTGGGAGTTCAGAAGCACACAACCATATTCCTCAACGTCCATGACCCGACTGAGACAAGATCCTACACCTACACTATGCTGTATATACTCGCCCGGGTGGAATCTTTTTTTTTTCCCCACTAAGTTTCGTAAGATTTCTGTCTCTCTCGTTCAAATTCTGTCATTTTGATCCGTTTTTTTCCCTGAATTATGAAACACGATACAGTTTATTTAGCTTTATGTATTTGTGATTTTTGTATTATGATAAATATTCACTTGTGACAGAATAGTATAATATTATAATTATATAGACTACACAGTTCTGGAAATTGCTCATGTAAACTGGACTATTTCGAGTAACCAATCACATAACAGCACAGTTGCTAGTCTCCTCCCGCTCTGAGATGGCAGCGAATCACAACCATGTTTTATTTTTTCATATGATATCGTAAATCCAATCCCATTATTGTGACGTGTGTAAATCACTTCACAAAAACCTAAGACAACATCTGACATACCAACTGACAGTATCGTCGTAGTGTGAAAGATATAAGAATATATTTGGCAAGCGTTTTACAACAGTGTGAATTTAACATGACCACCGTTCCCACATGACAAGACAGAAACGTATTTGAAGACATGAGTGTATTTATTTTTTTGGTGTCTGTTTTGATTTTCTAACACGAATTTAATAAAGGAATTGACAGATGGGAAATAGATAAATAGTAAAAGGTCAGTCGTTATACAAGTTTGCATTGGTTAAGTGTATATACAAGATGGTGTGAGTATACGAACAATTTCAAACAGGAAGCCACCACACCCCAGCTTAATTAACCTAACCAAACCTAACCTAACATTAGTAACATAACATTAACCTGATTTAACCTACACTTTGAAATACATTAATAAACTTGTTAATACAGTGAAACCTCCATATAACGAACTTCTCTTTCCATATAATCCGTTAAATAGGGGGGTTTCACATCTAACAGACCTTCGATATAACGGACTTTCATCAATACTTATCCGTTAAATAGAGGTTTTACTGTACGTATCCCACCTGTCCCGTGTTTTCTGTAGTTATTGCTAAATACTTCGTCTCTATCATGTTCAAAGTGTTGTACTGTAGAGCCCTCGTGTCTCAGAAAGTATATGGGTGTGTGTGAGGCGATGATGAAGCCATGGTTAGGTTAGGTTAGGTTAGGATTAAGTTTGGTTTGGTTTAGGTTAGGTTAGGATTAGGTTAGGTTTGGATTAGGTTAGGTTAGGATTAGGTTAGGTTAGGATTAAGTTTGGTTTGGTTTAGGTTAGGTTAGGATTAGGTTAGGTTAGGATTAAGTTTGGTTTGGTTTAGGTACTTAACCGGTGACGAACCATAATATAGGGTGCGTCACAGTGGTTAATTTGACGTAGTGTCCCCTTAACAGTTTCCTTTAGAGAAAACAGCAAACTTAGAGAAAATGGTACGTGTGGGTAACTAAAGTAAATTTATCCGTTTCAATCTTATTTTTCCTCCTTTCTATTTCGTAATGTGCATCTCTTTCTACACACACACACACACACACACACACACACACACACACAAAATAACATCAGAACCGTAAGTTAGTTTTCAGTTTAGCTTTGGTTAATGTTAAGGCAGTGTACTATGAAGAACAAGAATAATGAAACTTGGTATTGTGTAAGAGTTAAAGGATAATACCCTTGGGTCTCCACTGACAGCCATAAAGACTTTCTATTAAGAAATTTTTATCTTATTGTTTTCTTTATCTTAGTATTTAAAATTTCTTGTCAATATAAGGTACTGTTCACTAAGGTTACTCTTGAGGTTGCTTCAGTCTCCTTAAGATACAGATAATTTGTTCTCTATCAGCTAATGTTTGCATGACTTCAGTTCAGATGACAACATGTTAACTTAGTGTAACCTTAGCATCTCTTTACCTGACCATAAGAAACACTGTCATCTGCACACAACAAAAGTTTAAATTTAACACTGATGATCGTGTCATTTACAACATACAGTAAAGGAAAAGTTAAGGTCCTAGCATGCATCCTTATGGGACTCCACTAGTTATAGATAAGGCTGGTGAAGTGGTATTATTAACACTGACAGTTTGTTTCCTGTTAAGATAAGGGTTAAATTAGTCAAACAATTCTGCGTCATAAATTTATATTTGTCCTAGTATAGCATAATCCACTCACTGCGTCAAAGGCCTTTTGTAAACATACCTCCCATTACTCTATAATTTCCATGAGCTATCTGGGTCCTGAATTGTACACTGAGATGAATTAAACCGGCGCCAATTTAATGAGAACCATAAATCCTGATTGACAGCTGTATGCAATGTAAATATCACTAATATTTTTTTTCGACACGAGTACACGACAACTTTGTCTTTACTTTGACTTTATCCTTACGAAGTTCTCTCTGCAGTTTAACCTCCATATAACGGACTTCTCTCACCATATAATCCATTAGATGAGGGTTTAGCATACAACGGACCCTCGATATAAGGTACTTTCTTCTATAATGGAGGTTTCACATATAACGAGCCATCGATATAACGGTGGGGTGGGTGGGGGGGTTAATATTCACATGACCCCATGTTGCAGTTATGTCCTAGTCTCTTGATATGACTATGAAAACATCCATCAGTCAGGTCAGGAAGGAAAAAGGTCCAGTGTGATCGACAAACCCAGGCAAAAGGAACTCAAGTCGACTGAAAGTTGTCTGTCTGTCTGTCTGTCTGTCTGTCTCTTTCCTTATGAGAGCCTAGATTAAAACTACTATATCACCGGAAATTTGTTGCAACCTTTATGTTATGTACCCTTTATTGATACTCTCTCTCTCTCTCTCTCTCTCTCTCTCTCTCTCTCTCTCAAGGCCACACTGGCTATACTAAACTCACGGTAAACAGCAGAACAACACAGGAAGGTGCAGTTGCCTCATTATCATTATTGACACGTTACTCACCTCACCACCCTCACAAGGCTACACTGACAACACACACACACACACACACACTGCCAACACATACACACACATACACACACACACACACACACTGCCAACACATACACACACACACACACACACTGCCAACACACACACACACACACACACTACACACACACACACACACACACACACTGCCAACACACACACACACACACACACTGCCAACACACACACACACACACACACACACACTGCCAACACACACACACACCGCCAACACACACACACACTGCCAACACACACACACACACACACACACACTGCCAACACACACACACACCGCCAACACACACACACTGCCAACACACACACACTCTGCCAAAACACACACACACTCTGCCAACACACACACACCGCCAACACACACACACTGCCAACACACACACACCGCCAACACACACACACTCTGCCAACACACACACACTGCCAACACACACACACTTCCAACACACACACACTGCCAACACACACACACACACTGCCAACACACACACACTGCCAACACACACACACACACACTGCCAACACACACACACACACACACACACACTGCCAACACACACACACACACACTGCCAACACACACTGAACTGCCAACACTTCCAACACACTCCGTTTATAATACATCAAGTTAACTGTACATGTACCATATTAGAACTGTACAGGGAAACCTCTATATAACGGACTTCTCTTCATATAATCCGTTAGATGGAGGTTTCACATCAAATGGACTCTTAGATATAACGAATTTCTGTCTATATAGTTCGTTAGAAGGAGGTTTCGCATCTAATGGGCACTCAATATAACGGATTTCTGTCTATTTTGTTCGTTAGAAGGAGGTTTCACATCTAATGGACCCTCCATATAACGGACTTCTCTTCATATAATCCGTTAGATGGGGGTTTCACATCAAATGGACCCTCGATATAACGGACTTTTTTCTCCTTATAGTCCGTTAAATAGAGGTTTTTCACTGTATTAGCAACAGTGAGTAAAATGAACTTCTGCTCTTAGGAGAAATAATTTTGTGGGATTTTTATTTTGTGTAAACTAATGAAGGGAAGAAGGCGATATAAACTGGGCATCACATCACACAACACTATATATCACTACACTACTGTACACTACATTATACCACACCACATCACCACACTACACCCTATCCCACCCCACCCATACCCCACCCCACCCATACCCCACCCCACCCATACCCCACCCCACCCCTACCCCACCCCACCCATACCCCACCCCACCCATACCCCACCCCACCCATACCCCACCCCACCCATACCCCACCCCACCCATACCCCACCCCAACCATACCCCACCCCACCCATACCCCACCCCACCCATACCCCACCCCACCCCACCCCACCCATACCCCATCCCACCCATACCCGACCCCACCCATACCCGACCCCACCCATACCCCACCCCACCCCACCCATACCCCACCCCACCCATACCCCACCCATACCCCACCCCACCCATACCCACCCCACCCATACCACACCCCAAACATTCCCCCAACCAAACCATACCCCATCCCACCCATACCCCACCCATACCCCACCCCAACAATACCCCACCCCACCCATACCCCACCCCAACCATACCCACCCATACCCCACCCATACCCACCCCACCCCACCCATACCCCACCCCACCCATACCCCACCCCACCCATACCCATACCCCACCCCTACCCCACCCCACCCCTACCCCACCCCACCCCTACCCCACCCCACCCATACCCCACCCCACCCATACCCCACCCCACCACACCCATATCCGACCCCACCCATACTCCACCCCACCCATACCCCACCCCACCCATACTCCACCCCACCCCTACCCGACCCCACCCATACCCCACCCATACCCCACCCCAACCAAACCCCAACCCACCCAAACCCCACCCCACCCATACCCCACCCCACCCATACCCCACCCCACCCATACCCCACCACACCATACCCCACCCCACCCATACCCCACCCCACCCATACCCCACCCACACCCCACCCCACACATACCCCACCCCACCCCACCCATACCCCATCCCACCACACCCCACCCCACCCCATCCCACCACACCCCACCCCACCCCACCCCACCCACCCATACCCCATCCCACCCATACCCCATCCCACCCATACCCGACCCCACCCATACCCCACCCCACCCATACCCCACCCCACCCATACCCCACCCCACCCATACCCCACCCCACCCATACCCCACCCCACCAATACCCCACCCCACCCATACCCCACCCCACCAATACCCCACCCCACCCATACCCTACCCCACCCCACCAATACCCCACCCCACCCATACCCCACCCCACCCATACCCCACCCCACCAATACCCCACCCCACCCCTCCCCACCCCACCCCACTCTAACCTTCTTAATCATCAGGTTAAATAAATTGGGAGATAAATCTACATATTATCTACTTTTAAACAAGCTGTACGAGGCGCTGCTCTCACTCACAGTACAAAAATGCAGTTATAGTATCCCCCCCCTCTCCCCCCCCCCCCCCCCACAAGACGACTAGACAAACATCTGGCAGACTAGGATTCCATATATATTTCCAGAGCCTTATTATCTTCTTGCTCAATCACTGTACAAAGACCACATGAATATACAAGCCTCATGGCCTTGTACACAATAGACATAAATAACTCTAATATAGATTTATAATTATTTTCAAGTGGGAAATTATCTGGATTTGTAAAGCGATAAACTGAGGATTTCCAACTTTACATTTTCAGGACGGACTCTTTGGGGAATCCCGTCAAATTCTAATGTAAGCAAGTTGTATTGATATTGAAACAGTTTATTTAGCCAGAATAATAATAATAACAATAATAATAACAATAATGACATCGGTAAGGTGTATTTTTGGGAAACAGTTCTCCTTGTGTGTCGTTGTGGTTAATTTTAGATGAAATATTTCGGAACACGATGTGACATTACTAAACAGGATGTCTAAGTTGGATGATGTACGATGACTTATATTCTCATATGATTAGGCAATGGCTGTGTGTGTGTGTTTTCCTAGTGTGGAGGGACTCTCTCTCTTTCTCTCTCTCTTTCTCTCTCTCTCTCTTTCTCTGTCTCTCTTTCTCTCTCTCTTTCTCTGTCTCTCTTTCTCTCTCTCTCTTTCTCTCTCTCTCTCACCAGTGGAAGAATAAGAACGTACGACACCTCAAAGCATAACAACATTCCCATCCCGTACGATAACTTTTCCACCATTGTTGTCTGAATCGTCTCGTTCCATTGTTGGTTGCCCAGGCTCACCAAGTCACCACCTTGTAACGTGCGTGTGTGTGTGTGTGTGTCTAATATGGTGTGGGATGTTTATTTACGTCTGATTTTAGCTTCTGCGCTTCTCATCCGTCATGGGAGAGCTCGAAGTAAGTTATTTGCTGTGAGTTTGTGGATATGACCGTGTCTGTAGTCAGTTTTAGCGAGTTGAGTTAGAGACGAAGTGTGGTGGTGGTGTTTTCAGCTGCTGTTGAGTAAGTGTACGGAGTCTTAAGCCTTATGATGCCAGCACTGTTACTTCCTCTACTATACAACAATTACTACCATCCCTGCTACCACTATTATGACTCTGCTACATCTATTATTCCTATACACTATTACTATTGGTAATTGTGATAGTAATTACACCTAAAAAATAATTATGAACAATACCACATTTATTTTAACAATAATTACAATAAAAATATAAATAATAACGAATAAGAATTAAAAAAAAGAGACAATAATAATAATAATAAAGTGTATGTCAGTGATAATAAATTGAATAATAATATAACTAAAATGTATAATAATAAAAATCACATTATAACTATTACACACACACTTAGGCATGGTATGGCTCGGAAGATAATAATACGGTAGCTGAAATAAACAAGCAAACATTTTCATCTGCAGCCATACCTGAGGAGAGAGAGAGAGGGGGGGGGGTCCTACTGATACCTTAGCATTTAATAGGATTTCCTGTGATAGGGGCAGGGTACTGTGTGCGTGCGTGCGTGCGTGCGCGTGCGTGCGTGCGTGCGCGTGCGTGCGTGCGTGCGTGTGTGTGTGTGTTTGTGCGTGTGTGTGTGTGTGTGCGTGTGCGTGCGTGCGTGCGTGCGTGTGTGTGTGTGTGTGTGTTTGTGTGTGTGCGTGCGTGCGTGCGTGCGTGCGTGTGTGTGTGTGTGTGTGTGCGCGTGTGTGTGTGTGTGTGCGCGTGTGTGTGCGTGTGTGTGTGTACTAAAATCTCCATCATCCCATCTTAACCTAACTAAATTTAACCAAACCTAACCAAACTAAACTTAACCTAACCTAACCTAACCTAACCTAACCCTCCCTCTAAACAGCTGACCTTGGCAATGGTTCGCCGGGCCAGGCATGCAAGATGGGCGGGGGCGTGGTGGGAACCTGCGAGGAGGTGGAGGCGTGTCTGAAGGACGGAGGCGTGATAGAGAGAGAAGGCGTGGTCAAGCTCTGCGCCCAACAGAACTCCAAGATCTATGCGTGTTGTCGAAGGCCTCAGCTCATCACCCGGGGATGTGAGTAGCTAATTATATTTACCTTACATGTGGCTGATTAGGGTACAGGGATAATTACAGGTAGAGGGTTAATTACAGGTACAAAGTTCATTACAGGTACTGGATTACTTACAGGTAAAGAATAATTGCTGGTAGAGATTTAATTACAAGTACAGGGTTAATTACAGGTACAGAAATAAGATTACTAGTTACAGGTGTTGATAAGATTGGTGTATGTATCACTCTCTTGCATTCAACCTACCATTTTATCCATCCATCTATCTATCTTATCATCTATCTATCCCTTCCTTCTTCTCTACCTCCCTCCCTCTCTCTTTTCCTCCCTTCTCCCTACTACTCCTCCCTCTTATCCCCTTATCAACAGTGTGTGATGCTTGGTCTCAGTACTGGCGTGAGGGCGGCCAGTGTGTACAGGAGACTCAGCTGATCGTGGGTGGAGTCAACGCCATAATTGGAGAGTTTCCCCATATTGTGAGTGTAAACAACGTCAAGTTCCGTTTTCTTTGATATAGGATGACTGAAGGAGGCTGGTGTAGGTGTTAATGAGAGAGCTATTCACTGTGTATGTATGTATGAATGTAGTGTGTGTGTGTGTGTGTGTGTGTGTGTGTGTGAGAAACTATAAACTAACAATATACATTTGACTATTATCACTCCATATAATAAAAAGAAAACTATTCTCTTTTCTGGCGATAAAAAAGTTATTAGTAACAAAAAAAAACCAACTAGAGTACATATCATTAATAAGAAGGGAGGCTTGGTTAATGGATTTGGGTATGTGTATGATGACCTTCCAACGACCCCTAACAACTGTGACCTCTTGACCTGACCTCTCTTGTCTTCCCACACAGGCCATCCTGGGTGCTGAGCATAGGCACAAAGGCATCGACTGGTTCTGTGGGGGTACTCTCATTTCCCCACATTACATACTGACTGCTGCCCACTGTGTTGAAAGGTAAGAGAGGTAGGGAGGATGGAGGGTGGGTTAAAGAGAAAGAGAGAGACAGGAAGGATGGAGGGTGGGTGAAAGAGAGAGAGAGAGAGAGAGAGAGAGAGAGAGAGAGAGAGAGAGAGAGGCAGAATTAGGGAAGGAGGGTGAATGGGAGAGAGAAAGCAGGAGGGAGAGAGATGAATAGAAAAAAAAGTATTTATCGAAACTGTCAACAGCCGTGATAAGTGTTGAGTTAGCAGAGAAAATAAGAGACATGATAAGGGTGAGAGAGAGAAGCTGGAGAAGGGAATGGGAAAAGGGGAAGCAGATACAGGGAAAAATGAGAGAGAGAGAGAGAGATAGAGAAATAGAAAGAGACCATTTAACCCAATTATCGATAGCTGAGTGGTGCGCTACGCCTATGAGAAGGACAGTAGGAGAGAGAGTGAGTCCTAATAGGCACTAGTCCCCTAGGGCCTCTGTAGTCCCAAGGGAAACCAAACTTAATGGTCTGGATAGGTTAGGATGGGATCTATCAGACAGGAGCCCGAATTGACCCTTACAGCCACACCTTGTATTACAGGACGAATAACTATTGGATAAGGCTCGGGGAACACGACCGTAACCAAACGGCGGGAGAACTGCCCAGGGTCCGAGGGCCTGTTCCTCCATCCCTTATACACTCCTCAGAGCTAGCCAAGGACACCACGGATAAGGCCCCCACCAAGCAGGAGATCAGGGTGGAGCAGGTGATCCTGCACCCTGAGTACTCCTCTGAGCTCATCAAATACTACGACATTGCTTTACTGAAGCTCAGTTCCCCGGTGAGTGACCCGAGTGAAACGTACACTCTACCTCACACCCCCCAGTGATATTGCTTCGGTTAGACTCAATATGCTGTATCAGGAACGTCTTAAGCGGTCTGCTTCATTCCTGGCGTCTCATTACCGTCCTTGACATTCTAGATCGATAAGAACTCCGTTTCGCCTTACTCACACACCCACACTCCTTCCTTTCTCTTTGGTAATGGTGGTGTCTCCTCCAGGCGACGCTGACGAGCCGGGTGTTGCCTGCCTGTCTGCCCAGAGACCCCACTGACGACCTGAGCGGGAAGGAACTCATAGTGGCTGGCTGGGGTTGGACCAGTTTCGGTAATAATGCTTTGTTGACTCTTTAATAAAACATGTGTGAGAAATATATATATATTACACACACACACACACACACACACACACACACACACACACACACACACACACACACACACACACACTATACGTATAATCCCCCCTCAAAAAAAAATTATATCTCCTCTATAGGATTCACAGAGTTGACGAGAATCCTACAGAAGGTGAACGTGCCCGTAGTGAACCACCTCAAGTGCCAGGCCAAATGGTTCAACAGCACCACACCTCCCAGAGGTATCCTGCAGGACCAGCTGTGTGCCGGCGCTAACGGACGAGACTCCTGTAGGGTAAGTCTTGCATACAGAGAGAGAACGTGTGTGTGTGTGTGTGTGTGTGTGTGAGAGAGAGAGAGAATGAGAGACAGTGAGATATGTGTGTGAAGGGATATTGTGAGCATAAGAGGATTAGAGAGAGAGAGAGAGAGATGTGTGTGACAGAATGAGAGAACAAGAGGATTATCAAGAGAGAGAAATAGGACCTTGCATAGAATCCATTAACAGCATCCTTCTCCCATATAGGACTCCTTAACAGCATCCTTCTCCCATATAGGACTCCTTAACAGCATCCTTCTCCCATATAGGACATATTAACAGCATCCTTCTCCCATATAGGACATATTAACAGCATCCTTCTCCCATATAGGACTCCTTAACAGCATCCTTCTCCCATATAGGACACATTAACAGCATCCTTCTCCCATATAGGACTCCTTAACAGCATCCTTCTCCCATATAGGACACATTAACAGCATCCTTCTCCCATATAGGACTCCTTAACAGCATCCTTCTCCCATATAGGACATATTAACAGCATCCTTCTCCCATATAGGACACATTAACAGCATCCTTCTCCCATATAGGACACATTAACAGCATCCTTCTCCCATATAGGACTCCTTAACAGCATCCTTCTCCCATATAGGACACATTAACAGCATCCTTCTCCCATATAGGACACATTAACAGCATCCTTCTCCCATATAGGACTCCTTAACAGCATCCTTCTCCCATATAGGACACATTAACAGCATCCTTCTCCCATATAGGACATATTAACAGCATCCTTCTCCCATATAGGACACATTAACAGCATCCTTCTCCCATATAGGACATATTAACAGCATCCTTCTCCCATATAGGACTCCTTAACAGCATCCTTCTCCCATATAGGACACATTAACAGCATCCTTCTCCCATATAGGACTCCTTAACAGCATCCTCCCCTATAGGACACATTAACAGCATCCTTCTCCCATATAGGACACATTAACAGCATCCTTCTCCCATATAGGACACATTAACAGCATCTTTCTCCCATATAGCACACATTAACAGCATCCTTCTCCCATATAGAACTGCTTAACAGCATCCACCTTCCCTATAGGACACATTAACAGCATCCACCTTCCCTATAGGACACATTAACAGCATCCTTCTCCCATATAGGACACATTAACAGCATCCTTCTCCCATATAGAACACATTAACAGCATCCACCTTTCCTATAGGACACATTAACAGCATCCACCTCCCATATAGAACACATTAACAGCATCCACCTTCCCTATAGGACACATTAACAGCATCCACCTTCCCTATAGGACACATTAACAGCATCCACCTCCCATATAGAACACATTAACAGCATCCACCTCCCATATAGAACACATTAACAGCATCCACCTTCCCTATAGGACACATTAACAGCATCCACCTTCCCTATAGGACACATTAACAGCATCCACCTCCCATAGAGAACACATTAACAGCATCCACCTCCCATATAGAACTCATTAACAGCATCCACCTTCCCTATAGGACACATTAACAGCATCCACCTTCCCCATAGGACACATTAACAGCATCCACCTTCCCTATAGGACACATTAACAGCATCCACCTTCCCTATAGGACACATTAACAGCATCCACCTTCCATATAGGACACATTAACAGCATCCACCTCCCATATAGAACACATTAACAGCATCCACCTTCCCTATAGGACACATTAACAGCATCCACCTTCCCTATAGGACACATTAACAGCATCCACCTTCCCTATAGGACACATTAACAGCATCCACCTTCCCTATAGGACACATTAACAGCATCCACCTTCCCTATAGGACACATTAACAGCATCCACCTTCCCTATAGGACACATTAACAGCATCCACCTTCCATATAGGACACATTAACAGCATCCACCTTCCATATAGGACACATTAACAGCATCCACCTTCCCTATAGGACACATTAACAGCATCCACCTTCCCTATAGGACATATTAACAGCATCCACCTTCCCCATAGGACACATTAACAGCATCCACCTCCCATATAGGACACATTAACAGCATCCACCTTCCCTATAGGACACATTAACAGCATCCACCTTCCCTATAGGACACATTAACAGCATCCACCTCCCATATAGGACACATTAACAGCATCCACCTTCCCTATAGGACACATTAACAGCATCCACCTTCCCTATAGGACACATTAACAGCATCCACCTTCCCTATAGGACACATTAACAGCATCCACCTTCCATATAGGACACATTAACAGCATCCACCTTCCATATAGGACACATTAACAGCATCCACCTCCCATATAGGACACATTAACAGCATCCACCTTCCATATAGGACACATTAACTGCATCCACCTTCCCTATAGGACACATTAACAGCATCCACCTTCCCCATAGGACATATTAACAGCATCCACCTTCCCCATAGGACACATTAACAGCATCCACCTTCCATATAGGACTCATTAACTCCTTTCCTCCTGCAGGGTGACAGCGGTGGACCTCTTATTCAGAAGGTGGAGCGCAACGGAGCGGTTTGTGAACATACCGTGGTAGGCGTGGTCAGTTTCGGCAGGGGCTGTGGTACACTTGGGGTGTATACTCGTGTGTCCAGTTTTCTCGACTGGATTACAGGGTATATAGCCCCCGATGGTGCCTCTTAATTGTGATGTATGGTGCCTCTTAATAGTGTTGTATGGTTCCTTAATAATGATGTATAGTCCTTTTATATAGTGTGGTGTACGGTGTCTCTATATAGTGATGTATGGTGCTTCTGTATAGTGGTGTATGGTGCCTCTATATAGTGATGTATGGTGCCTCTCAGTTGTGGTGTATGGTGTCTTGTGGTAGTAGTGCACGTATTATTATTATTTTTATTGTGAGGTAGGGAGGGGCATGAATGACTTTAAAATTTCCTGAACTATTTCATACGCTATAAGGGGATAATGTACTCGTTTGATAAGGAAGAACAACCGAGCCAAGCTTGTTTCCTATTTGTTTTTATTTAAAGTGCAAAAGAATAGTCAATACAGTACTTAAACGCTTTCTTACTCCTATATCGAATTAGTGTTGCTAAGAAAGACTAGTTTGTTGTGTTTATATGAGGATTATCAGTCTACAATAACTAACAGGATATATACTGTACATAAGGATAATGTATTGTAAAAGCTTAAAGGAGAATTATAATAGTTACATATAAATGTATTGTTTCATTTTCTATGATAAAACAAAATAGTATGGAATGGTGAACTTAAGTATTCCTGGATATTTTGTTTATTGTTTTTTAAATATATATATGCCTCTTTTAGAATATATATAATGTTTTCTCCTGAACACTATACGTACTAGAAAAAAAAAGAAAAATTGAAGGTAATGTTAAACGAAAGATAACGCCTGGGCAGATTCACAAGAGCCTGAATATCACCTTGGAATTAAAAGCAGTACAATTCCAATACCCAATAGCCTCGGAATAGTTATATATTGATATAATTATGTAGTTTATATTAACAAGGAAACGAGCAAGATATATCAGAGTATAGGAGTCCTCAACCTGTGATACATTCCGCTTACTGGAGTGTAGATAAAGAGACCCAATGCTAACTTTTATCCTCTTCGCTACTGATCGGCTCGTAAACCACTTGGATGATCGGTCACGTCTCTGTTACGCACTGTTGGCAAGTACTGGGTATGCACTGGCTCCTGAATGTACCTGAACCTGCTCCAGTGCTGGCAGTCTGGTCTTGAAACAGCTCACACTCGGTGCCGTCATAACACTCTGGCAGATTGTTCCGTGAGTTCACAACTTACTCTGATGTTAGCCCTCATAGTTTTCTGGACTTGTGGCTTCTTCAACCTTGAGCAGTGATTCCTTGTGGGGCGAGTGAAATCTCTATTTAATGGACCATATGGAGAGGAAAGTCCATTATAGCGAGAGTCCGTTAGATGTGGAAGCTCCATCTAATAAACTACGTATATGGAAAGGAAAGTCAGTTACATCGGGGTTCCATTAGATGTGAACCCCTCCATCTAACGGATTATATGGAGAGAGAGATGTCCGTTATATGGAGGTTTCACTGTATGTCTGTTATCCTTGATTAATTTGTCCTTCAGTGTCCAGGAGTTAGAGGAAACCATAATACCCGGAGAAGACTTGGAGGTCGCACATCCCACTCGGAGATTGAACCTGGGACCCAGTGATGAGAGGTATGCATTTATACATTAATATGCATATATGTATAAGCCTGGAGATATGTAAACATTGCTCGGAAGGTGTCACCGCGTTGGAAATTAACTATCAACAACTTTTAATATTTTTGATGAAGTTTGTGGTGAAAATACACTGCTGCATATTGCATGTCTCTCTCTCTCTCTCTCTCTCTCTCTCTCTCTCTCTCTCTCTCTCTCTCTCTCTCAAAACACAGGCGGCGTCACTGCAAAGCACTCACTGCCATCTCCCAAACACTGAAATAAGCAACTAAGTTTACCCGGCGGTTTGCTACAAGACACATCAATCACTCTCATACACGCCCGCACGCCACGCCCACCCTTCCCCGCGCCCCCACCCTTCTCCGCACCCCCACCCTTCCCCGCACCCCCACCCTTCCCCGCGCCCCCACTCGTCCTCATACCCCCTCCCTCCTCCACGACCTCGAAAATTCTCAAAAGGTTCGCGCTTGAATTTATTTTTCTCCTCCGTGAGAGAGAGAGAGAGAGAGAGAGAGAGAGAGAGAGTCTCAACGATATTTTGGATGTTCATGTTGAAGGACCAAAACCTGTAACGTCGCACAAACACACACACACAGAGGTTACTAAATACCATGATGTATTTTTCAGCTTTACAATTTACTCTTCCTATTGAGCCCTCCGGTACGTCTATGTTTGATGCATGAACCAGCTTTTACCTCTGTACAATGGGAGGGCTGGAGGAGGGGGCTGGGGGGGGGGGGTGAAGGGCACTCAGGACTTTAGGAGGGTGAGGAAGGGCATTGGGGACTTTATGGGTTGGGGAGGGCGCTAGGGTAGGGGTGAGGTGGCTTGGGGTAGGACCTTAGGGGTGAAAAAAAAGGGAATGTTTAGGTTTGATACAATGGTCTGCCTTTGTGTCTAGGGACTGGGAGAGGCTGGAAGAACAAAGGACGCTAGTGGGCTGAAAACAGGGCTATGTATGTCTGATTCTTAGGCTCATTTTTCTTATGTCTGAGGGTGGAGAGAGGTGGAGGTGGAGGAGGAGAAGAACTAAGGGAAAAGGGAGTGATTATGTTTGGCTAGGGGGGAGAGGAGGGTGAGGAAATTACCAAAGGGAGCAAGCAGGAGAGAGAGAGAGAGAGAGGCGAATGGGGGCATGAGAGGAGAGAGAGAGAGACTGAAGGAAAGAAGGAAGTCTATGTCTGATTCAGGAGCCACCTTTCACATCCGTCGTTGGGAAGGGGAAAAGAGAATAGCTGGGTGTGGGATGGAAGGGGAAAGAGGGAGTAGGTGTGTGTAAGGAGGGAAGGAGGTAGTAGGTTGTGGGACAGGAGTAGGAAGAGAGAGGGAGGGAAGGAGAGAGGGAAGGAGAGGAGAGGAGCATCTGTGTTTGACGCCTGAACTAACTTCCATTTTTCCCAGAGTAGGAGAAGTAAGGAAGGAGGGAGGGAAGAGGAGAAGGAGGAATGAACGAGGAAGAGGTAAAGGGATGGGGAGGAAAAGGTGAGAGGGGAGGGTGAGCAAGGTGTTTATGTCGCCCGCCAGGAAGTGATTGCTGAACACACACACACACACACACACATACACACACATACACACACACACACACACACACACACACACACACACACACACACACACACACACACATCTTTCTCTCAATACAGTCATTAATTTATTTACCTGTAGGATATCGTGTGTAGTCTCACTCACTCACTCACTCACTCACTCACCCTCTCTTTTATCTACAGATGGGGGCGAGGCGTGAATTATCCGCTAAATTCCAAGGAACTTTTTTTCTTCTTTGTTCTGAGTTTAATGGAAGGTGAAGTTGGGGTACTCTCTTCCTCTCCTTATTCCTCCATCCTCTTTAACTACTCTTCCTCCTCCCCTTCTCTCCTGTTATCCATCTTCTTCCAACTATACCTTGCGCTAGTCAGGCCGCACCTAGACTATGCTGTTTAGTTCTAGTGCCCTTATTATAGAATGGATATCAATTCACTGGAGTCGGTGCAGCGAAGAATGACGAAAATCATCCCGGGACTTAGAAACCTTCCATATCAAGATAGGTTAAAAGAACTAAACTTGCATTCCCTGGAAAGACGAAGAGAGCGGGGAGATATGATAGAAGTATTTAAGTGGGTGAAAGGAATCAATAAAGGGGATATAGATAAAATTCTTATAATATCCGAGCAGGATAGGACTCAGAGCAACGGATTTAAGTTGGATAAGTTTAGGTTTAGGAGGGACATAGGAAGGAACTGGTTCACAAATATGGTGGTAGACGAGTGGAACAAGCTTAGCAATTTGTAGTAAGTGCTGGAACGTTGGAGAGTTTTAAAAGGAGTTTAGATAAATTCATGGATGATAGAGAGTGATTGTAACTCTAGACAGGAGCTGCCATACACAGGCCAACCGGCCTATTGCAGACTCCTTATTTTCTTATGTTCCTATGTTCTATTCCTCCATTCTATCCTTCTCCCTCCTCCTCCTCTTCCTCCTTCTCTTCCTCCTCCTCTCCTCCCTCCCCTTCCCCTCCCAATCTTCCCACACCTCCCATGCCTCCTCCCCTAACCCTTCCAAACCTCTCCTCTCCGTTTCCCTCCCCCTACCCTCCCACACGTCCCCCCACCCTCTCCCCCTACCCTCGCCTGGCTCTGGTCACAATTCACCTGCAAGTTGCCTATTCACTCAAACTTTTTTCTCAGTCTCGTGGGAGAAATTTTCCATTTGTTGTTTAGTTCCGTAAAATGCCTTCTCTTTACTAACTTGTAATAAAAGTGAACCTCACCTCATTACTCCAGTCTCAGGGCAGTATTGACGCCATTTTAATACTCATGTCTAATTGGTTTTCATGGACCCGTAAGTTCGGTATCAGAGTTTACTAAGTTTAATATTTATTACACGTAAATTGGAGAAGTGAGTTACTTTAGGATAGTCTGAGTGTAATATTGGCATTAATTGATAGTCTGGGTGTAAAATATCGGCATTAATTAGGATAGTCTTAGTGTAATCGGCATTAATTCTGTTGTCCTTAATAATTTCTTGTATTAATGGATAAGTTAGACTCCATTAACCAGTTTAGTTATACAGATTTAACCTAACCTAACCTAACCTAACCTAACCTCACCTCAGATAACCTATAAGAATCGCTGAGAATCCAAACTACACGTCGTAATCTAAATGAGGCAATTAAACTCTTTCCACCACCAATACTTAAGAGGGAAATTTACCTTAAGATATTTTTTTTTTATCTCTCTCAAAGTGAATTAGTTAAATTTAATCTCACACCACTAATTACGGGAAGAATATAATTTAGAATTTCTTTTGAGAATCTATATTGAAAGAAGATTAGGTACGATTTTATACTGCCAGTTAACGGGAATATTTTATCGTAAGATTTTTTTGGGTGTGTGTGTGTGTGTGTGTGTGTGTGTGTGTGTGGTAAAGGTCATAATGGAGGGCCTCCTCTAGTGGCCGGGAAATCAAGTTAAATTTCTCCATGTTCTCAGTTAGTGTGTGTGGGTGGGTGGGTGGGTGGGTGGGGGGAGGATTGTGTGTGTGTGGGGAGGGGGATTGTGTGTGTGGATAGGGGGAGGATTGTGTGTGTGTGTGGGGAGGGGGATTGTGTGGGTGGGTGGGGGGAGGATTGTGTGTGTGGGTGGGAGGAGGATTGTGTGGGTGGGTGGGGAGGGGGATTATGTGTGTGGGTGGGGGGAGGATTGTGTGTGTGGGTGGGGTAGGATTGTGTGTATGTGGGGAGGGGGATGGGAGGGTATAGCGTGACCCCCCCCCCCCCCCACCCACCTAAACACTAAGTTCACCATAAAATATCAAATATTCTCAAGTTAATTATTTTTACTTAACTAAATATATGAGACTTCCTCTAACTGTCTCACGTAATTTACAACAAAAATATTATATTTTCAAAAAGATTTACGTTAAATCGATTCTCTTTGTTAGCTGTGTGTGTGTGTGTGTGTGTGTGTGTGTGTGTGTGTGTAGTCGTGTAAGTGTTGGTGTGACTGTACGTGGTCGTGTAGGTGGGAACATGTTGGCTGGGTCAGTGTGGTGGGGAGGCTGGAGTCTTCAAGCACCTTTAAGACAAGGCTAACATCTCCCCCCCCCCCTTCCCACCCCCCACCCCCGAGATGCTGCTGGGGAAGAAGAGGGCCATGAGGGGAGGGGAGGGGAGCGAGGGCCTTGAGGGGAAAGGGAGGGCCATGAGGGGAGGGGAGGGAGGACCATGAGGGGAGAGGAGGGCCATGAGACGGGGACCATGAAGGAAGTAAGGGAGAGAGAGAGAGAGAGGAGGGAATTAGAGACCATGGGGAGTAGGGAGAGAGAAAAGTTAGGGGCCATGAGGGAGGAGAGAGAGAGAGAGAGAGAGAGATCCCATGAGGAAAGGAATGGAAGTAAAAGAGATAGGAGGGGAGGAGAGGGAGGAGGGGAGGTCATAAAGTAAGGATAGAGTAAGGATCTAGAAATAGGGTAAAAGTACAGACAAATGACCCCATGACCCTGTGGCCTCTTTTGACCTGACCTCTGGACCCCACGTACCCCACTGTGAGTATGGAATTACAAATAGTTTAGGAGAGAGAGAGAGAGAGAGAGAGAGAGAGAGAGTCCCTGCTAGTCATTATCTTTTGTCAATTTGTCATGTAATTTGTCACTGTTTTCACGAATGTTTAAAATTACAGGTGTACAGGTATTGTTAACGTTACAGGTATAGGTAATGAAGTACAATCATTAGTACAGATACAGGTTACAGGTGTAGTAAGAAAGTAGTAAGAGAAAGAACAAGATAAAGAAGATGAAAGTAAAGGATGGATGGGCGGTGAAAGAAGTGAGTTGACAGTTTGGGAGAGAGAAAGTTTGTGGGATGTCCATTGAGGGTTAAAGATAGTTGTGAGTGAGAGGGTGAAAGGTTAGTCTCTCTCTCTCTCTCTCTCTCTCTCTCTCTCTCTCTCTCTCTCTCTCTCTCTTCACTTATAAACAATCATCTTCCCACACACACACACCCACAAAGTATTGATATCTTCGACTCTCTCCCTACTCATCAATTCCCTCACGCCTTCTGCATTTTTCCTCCTTTCCACCTTTCCGCTTTTCCGCCCCCCCCCCCTTCCGTCCCTTGTCCGTCCTTCCCGCTGTGAGGCTTCCTTTTATTCCCTTCACTGTCAGAGTTATTCCATTTTTGTAGCTTCGTTTCTCACTCTCTTTGAAGTTTAATTGCGTTTTGGTCTTTGTCGAAGCAGGTTCATGGATTGTGTCTATTGAGCGTTCGAACCCCCAGAACCAGTGAGTTGTGAATCGCACGAGCTAACCGATCCTTCACCGAATCCGGATTTACTGTCTCGAATCGTGTGAGCTAGTTCGATCCTTCACCGATTCCGAATTTACTGTCTCGATCTCTGGTCCGTGTGACTTGGTTCGTTAAAGACAGGATATCAAGAAAGAGATATAAGACCAAATTAGAACTAGCTCACATATGTTGTCAATTTTGATCAGTTGTGAATGATATTATCTTGGGTTTTATGTTTAATGATGATAAAATTAATGACGATGACATCCTTTATTATTATTATCATCATTATCATTATTATTATTATTATTATTATTATTATTATTATTATAGTTAGTAGGATTATGAGTGTAATTACTGCTATAGTTATCATTTTCATTATTATTACTATTATTATTCCTAGTATTATCATTAAATTTGTGTTAATCTCATCATCGTCGTCATTATTATCATATCACACATCACCACCACACACCACCATCACCACACATCACCATACATCACCACCAACCCCACACACCCCTTTGACCACTACACACTATCAGCACACACCACCACACATCACCACCACCACCATCATCACACACCACCATCATCACACACCACCACAACCACACATCACCACCACCACCATCATCACACACCACCATCATCACACACCACCACACATCACCACCACCACCATCATCACACACCACCACCACCATCATCACACACCACCACAACCACACATCACCACCACCACCATCATCACACACCACCATCATCACACACCACCACACATCACCACCACCACCATCATCACACACCACCATCATCACACACCACCACACATCACCACCACCACCATCATCACACACCACCATCATCACACACCACCACAACCACACATCACCACCACCACCATCATCACACACCACCATCATCACACACCACCACACACACATCACCACCACCACCATCATCACACACCACCATCACACACACCACACATCACACCACCACAACCACACATCACCACAACCACACATCACCACCACCACCATCATCACACACCACCACCATCATCACACACCACCATCATCACACACCACCACAACCACACATCACCACCACCACCATCATCACACACCACCATCATCACACACCACCACCATCATCACACACCACCACAACCACACATCACCACCACCACCATCATCACACACCACCATCATCACACACCACCACAACCACACATCACCACCACCACCATCATCACACACCACCACACATCACCACCACCACCATCATCACACACCACCACAACCACACATCACCACCATCATCACACACCACCATCATCACACACCACCATCATCACACACCACCACACATCACACACCACCACCATCATCACACACCACCATCATCACACACCACCATCATCACACACCACCACAACCACACATCATCACACACCACCATCATCACACACCACCATCATCACACACCACCATCATCACACACCATCATCACACACCACCACAACCACACATCACCACCACCACCACCATCATCACACACCACCATCATCACACACCACCATCATCACACACCACCACACATCACCACCACCACCATCATCACACACCACCATCATCACACACCACCACAACCACACATCATCACACACCACCATCATCACACACCACCATCATCACACACCACCATCATCACACACCATCGTCACACACCACCACAACCACACATCACCACCACCACCATCATCACACACCACCATCATCACACACCATCATCACACACCACCATCATCACACACCACCACACATCACCACCACCACCATCATCACACACCACCACAACCACATTAATACCTCAGGCGTTATCAAGAGACTGCAGTTCTCCCAGACGTCGAGTTGAATTAATAAGTATCCAGAAGTCTTGCTTAAAGACTTTCCTTGTTAATGAAATAATTTATGGCTCGTGTGTCAGAGAGAGAGAGAGAGAGAGAGAAAGAGAGATGGCTTGGAGATAATTGGAATGAGAGTGTGTCGTTCTCCACCAAGAGAATTTCTGTTTAGGGAGTCATTAATTTGTTTGTGTGTGTGTCATTCTGTTTCTCCCTTTCTCTCTCTCAAACCGACCTATGGTGGAGCGCATATTACACCGACATTCCAACACTGCGTTCCCCCGTTTCGAATAGAGAGAGAGAGAGAGAGAGAGAGAGAGAGAGAGAGAGAGAGTCAATACCCATTAGGACTTGTGTGAGATAATGGGTTCAGGCATTCCCTTATCGCCTCGTAATGGTAATAATGGGGAGGTGGACTATTTATAGGGACTGTGATATTGTTTCCCCGGATGGTTGAAGTCAGTCTCTCTCTCTCTCTCTCTCTCTCTCTCTCTCTCTCTCTCTCTCTCTCTCTCTCTCTCACACAGCATAATAGAGTCACTGTGAGTCAGCCTCGTCCGCCAGACTCGAGTCAGCCGGATCAATATACATAATAAATATGTACATACATTAACAGCATCCAGGGGGGGGGGGGGGGCTACTGATGACCTGGAATGGTGATCTAGGTAGTGGTGACCTAGGATGGTAGTGAAATAGAATGGTGATCGAGTTAGTGGTGACGTTGAATACTCGTTACCTAAAATGTTGGTTGGGCTAGTGGTGACCTAAAATAGTGGCTTAGCTAGTATGGTGGCGAGCTAGCAACTGACCGTAGAAAAAAAATGGAGATAAAAATAGCTTGTTATTTTCTCATGAATAAATAAAGTAAAAAAAAAAAAACTCTCTCCAAAGTTAGAATTATTTCCATTGAGGGAAATTCGAAAAAAGATTACCATACTGTATATATTATGTGTGTTTTTTTTTTCGTATATGAACCATAAAACTTTTTTCAATATAAAACCAATTTCATTAAAAAAAAAAAAATCTCGAAATTTTCTTTTTTAGAATTTTTAAAGGTATTTTATATAATTGTTTCCAGATGTAAAATATGATTGTGTGTGTGTGTGTGTGTGTGTGTGTGTGTGTGTGTGTGTGTGTGTCTTGAAAATTACGAAATATGAGCAATTGTAATTTCATGGAATTTAAAAATCTAATGACATTTTCAATTAAAAACTAAAATAAAAATGGAATAATCACTTTCTCAAACACTCCCCCACAAATTTCGAAAGTTTAAATTTTATATTCCCAAAACTCCCCCCCCCCCCCCCCCCAAAAAAAATAAATAAATAAAAATGAAAATTATAACAAAAATGGAAACTCCGACATTAAGTTTCCTCCCTGGTTGTCGGATGGAAAATTTACCTGGAGTCGAGCTAATATTTTATCTGTGGAGTTACCTGGTCGAGTTTCTGGATTAGTGAAAAGGTAAAATGGCAGATTAGTGCAGGAGAGAGAGGGAGAGAGACAGACAGACAGACAGACAGACAGACAGACAGAGACACAAGGGCAAATAAATATAAAATTCACCTAAAATTGACAACTACCGTGCTCTCGTTTCTCTCTATATATATACATTAACAGCTCCTCTCTCTCTCTCTCTCTCTCTCTCTCTCTCTCTCTCTCTCTCTCTCTCTCTCTCTCTCTCTCACATCCAAAACTCGCGGATATTTACAACAAAATGTGCTTTCTATCCCTCACTGAATCATTGTGTTTCACGCCACAATAGATCAAATTTCAGAAGCCTTACATGAAAGAGACGCTCACGCACACACACGCACACTCACACACACACACACACACACACGGACACACACACGGACATCGCAGTCAAACAATAAAACGAACGCACGCACACACACACACACACACACACACACACACCATTAAAACTAAAGGGTGTATCGTTCCATGTGACAGTAGTAATGGTTCCGGCCCACTGAACTGTTAATTTTTTCTCATGTTTTTTGCAATGTCAAACTTTATCTCTGCAGTCATAAACAACACATGTTTCCTTGCGAATGAAATACATACATACATACATACATACATGCATACATACATACATACATACATAGACAGGTAGACAGATTTTACAAGACAGAAAAGCGAAGGGTAGTATTCTGAGAAAACGCTCCGTTGGGATGTGAAGGAAAATCTTATAAACCGTAAAAAAAAGGAAAATACGAAGAAAAAAATATCAAGTCAATCCAGGAAGGAAAATAATGACCACTTTACCAGCAGAACTTGTGAACTCTTAAACCCTTCCCCTCTTGACGCTACCTGCTTTCACCTGACTTTTTCTATGCTCCCCAAATTTTATATATTTAGGTGTTTTTGGCTCTGGAGAGGGTGGGGAGCTCCATGTGTGTGTGTGTGTGGGGGGGGGGGGGGTTGAGTCCGTGTGTGTGTGTGTTCGTGCTATCGTTCGTACTAACTAATAAGACGATCTTGGGTGATCTGAGACGATTGTAAAAGCCTATTAGACGTATTGCTCACACCTCACAAACAACTCTGGTCGTTTCACACACCTCACAAACAACTCTGGTCGTCTTAAACACCTCACAAACAACTCTGGTCGTCTCACACACCTCACAAACAACTCTGGTCGTTTCACACACCTCACAAACAACTCTGGTCGTCTCACACACCTCACAAACAACTCTGGTCGTTTCACACACCTCACAAACAACTCTGGTCGTCTCACACACCTCACAAACAACTCTGGTCGTCTCACACACCTCACAAACAACTCTGGTCATCTCAGACACCTCACAAACAACTCTGGTCGTCTCACACACCTCACAAACAACTCTGGTCGTCTCATACACCTCACAAACAACTCTGGTTGTCTCACACACTTCACAAACAACTCTGGTCTTCTCATACACCTCACAAACAACTCTGGTCGTCTCACACACCTCACAAACAAAGCCTTCTCGTTGTTCATGTCATTAGAATATAGCATTGCATGAGAAGCTCCAACGATAACATAATTTTGTAACTCGTTTCGGCTATCTTTTGATCACCGAGGTGTGAAATTTGCCTCTGATATCATGAGTGGGATATTAAATTCACTTTGACACGTATGTAAATGTCTCTTTTCGGGGGTTGGAGACAGGCAGAGGTAAAATTATGCTGTGTCATGTTATTAAATTTGGCGAACCCGTAATGGAGATGTGGTAACGCGATAGTTGGTAGTGATGATGATGATAGGGATGGTGATAATGGTTGTGGTAATAGTGCTGGTGGTGATGTTTCGTATTATTTTTATTATTATTATTATTATTATTATTATTATTATTATTATTATTATTAGTAGTAGTAGTAGTAGTAGTAGTAGTAGTAGTAGTCGTAACATAGTAAACAAAAAGGCTTTAAGAGGTGATACCATTTTACAGTCAACCGAGGGAACAACACAAGGGGACCCTGTTGCAATGGCAATGTATGCAATTGGCCTATCAGCGCTCCAACAAGAAATAAAATTTGAAACAACTGGGGTCAAACAAGTGGCATATGCTGATGACCTTACAAGAGCAGGAAAAGTGGAGGGCATCAAAAAGTGGTGGGACTTGGTAACATTGCGAGGTCCACAAATAGGGTACCACCCAAACGCCAGCAAGTCCATCCTCATCGTGAAGCCAGAACATTATGAACAGGCAAAGGAGGTTTTTGGCGGAAGTGAGATCAAAATAACTAAGGACCGCCAAAGACATCTAGGCGCAGTAATTGGCACTGCGGACTTCAAGACCGAGTACATAGCGGGAAAGGTGAATGAGTGGGTTAGTGAAATCCAAGCTCTGTCTGAGATTGCTAACACAGAGCCACATGCTGCCTTTGCTGCATTCACTCATGGAGTCAAGCATCGTTGGAACTACCTGATGCGTACTTTCCCTGATATCGGACCCCTCCTCCACCCTCTGGAAGAAGCTATCAGTGTCAATTTCATTCCTAAATTAGTGAAACACCCTGACTTAACCCCAGCAGAAAGAGCACTTCTTGCACTTCCACCAAGACTGGGAGGGATGGGACTAACCAATCCAGAGGAGATTGCTGCCACCGAACATCAAAATTCACTTAAGCTCACGGCAGCCCTCACGGACCACATAATAGCCCAGAATGCAACAGGGGAGGTGGATACCAGTGAAGTAAATAAGATTCGTAGGTCCATTACGACAGATCGACAGCACTGCCAAAATGATAAGTTGCAGCAACTGTTGCTGCAGGTACCAGAAAATTTAAAAAAAAAAAGTAGCTATAGCGCAGGAGGTGGGCGCCTCGAACTGGTTAACTACGTTACCGATAAGGGCAAATGGTTTCAGTCTTAATAAACAAGAATTTACAGATGCCATTGCTCTAAGGTACGGTCGGCCAGTAGAAGGTTTGCCCTCCCGATGCGTGTGTGGCTCTTCCTATGATGGTGATCACGCCATGGTGTGCAAGAAAGGGGGCTTCATATGCATGAGGCATGGCGAGGTAAGGGACCTTACAGCAAATATGTTGAAGGAAATTTGCCGGGATGTCATGGTAGAACCGACCCTCCTTCCTTTGGATGGTGAGATCTTCCAACACAGGACTTCAAACACATCTAACGAAGCCCGTGGGACGTCAGTGCTCGAGGATTTTGGACGCATGTCACCGTAACCTAGCGCTCGATGCTGCACACAGGAGGAACGAGAACGACAAGAGAAGGGCTTATGGGGAGAGAATTCAAAACGTTGATCAAGGCAGCTTCACTCTAGTGTTCACAACCTCTGGTGGGATGGGACCAAGTGCAAGATGTTTCTACGCCAGACTCGCGGAGTTGATCTCCGAACAGAAGCAGCAGCCCAGAAGTTATGTAACAGCCTGGATGAGATGTCGACTGTCCTTCTCTCTCCTTCGGTCGGCTTTGCTCTGCCTCAGGGGAACGAGAGCTTCTGCCCCTACTCCGACAACTGCTGCAGATATTGACTATGAGGCTACAGTCACTGAATGCCGCATAGATCTGCGGCTCAACTAATTCAACACAGATAGGATAGCTACTTATGTATTAGGATATTTAATATTAAGGTAATAAAATGGTGGATAAGGTGTGGCTATTGGGGGAGGCTGGACGCCACGTTTATGGAAAAAAAAGTAGTAGTAGTAGTAGTTTTAGTCGTAGTAGTAATAGTAATATTGCCTAGGACTTTTATAACGCACGTTCATAAACACCGTTCATAAATCATTTTAATTACGTGTTCCGTGAAGCCATAAGTTTAATTTATCACTAATTAAAATGACTTAAGTGTTCTGTGTCAAAAGGTGAGTGAGAGCTGTCCCATAAGCTGATTTAATTTGCAATATGAAAAGAATAATTTTCATCAATCACTCAAGCGTAGGAAATTAAGCTTATTGAATGTTACCCGGAAAAAAAGTAGGTCAGGTTGATTCCTTTAATTTGTATTTATATTTTCGTGTGTTTTTAATGATTAATCCAATGTTTTTATTTTGATTTTATTGATTTTAATTAATTATAAAGTTTGGATTTTCTGTTGTAGTCTTTCATTTTTCTCTTTTTTTTGTTTCTCTCTTTCTGTCTGTTTTCTCTTTCTTTAGCTCTGTTTTCTTTTGTCTTTCTCTATTTATCTTTATCTCTCTCTCTTTTTCTCTATCATTTTCTCTCTATCTTTCTCTTTCGCACACACACACAACACTAGATCCTCTTCCGTCGGCTCAGCACCAAGTTTAGCCGCAGTAGTAATTAGATTAGGGAGAAGTTCCGCAGTCACCCCCCATCATCCCCCCCCCCCCCGTTCGGTTATTAATCTCTCTCTCGTACTAGTTTTTATATGGCTAGTTATAAAAGATGAATAATAATGTGATAAACAGAAAGACATTACTAAATAGATAGATAATTGCTCTTAGACATGAGGATAGAGTGAGTGTGTGTGTGTGTGTGTGTGCGTGTGTGTGTGGGTGTACTAGGAGATAGAAACATTCAGGTCTATTATATCAATCGTTATCTTCTGCCGCTCTCTATCTCACATCTCTTTCTCTCTATCTCACATATATTTCCATCTCTCAATTTATTTCCAGCAACGCACCACTGGACACTACTGATGTCGGTAAATGAACACGCCAGGAGATAAGGCTGACAGACACTGACAGGTCGTATCAGACATACCAGCTGTCGTTTATATCATACGCCAGGCAGCGATAGTGTCATGGGCAGCGGTGGCGGACGTAGGAGTAACTGGTTGCAGTGGAGGAAAATGTGATCAGTATCACTAACGTAAGTCGATATCTATCAATACATACATACATACCTAGTCACAATAACAGTGATGGACAGGCACTGTATTTGATAAGTATTCAGAGGGAGATATAACTGAGAGAGCAGATTCAGCATATGGAGTCGTGTAGAATGAGCCATTACGAGCCTCCCGCCCGAGTGAGTTAGAATGGCAGCATTTGGGTGATGTATTTGCAAGCGCCGGATTCGTACCCGGGTTTAGTAAGGTGCCAGGTGTGTGTGTGAGGGGGGGGGGGGGATTGTCTGTGTGTTTCTCTGTATGTGTGATGATTTTAGCTTAAGATAAGAGATTGTTTGTGATATTAAGCTACAAAGAAAATGTCTATCTCTACACCCATCCCCGCCCACACCCCTCCCCGCCCCGCCCCGCACCTCCACTCGTTCCTGAACACAACCCACAACATTTCCACTCCACCATAACACAGAGATAACACAGCCATAACAGCGGAACAAATCTTTGCTGTGTAATGAATTTATCGTCCATTCTCAGTGGCTTAAAGACGAATCTCAGACCCCCACGAGGGATTTACCACCGTATGGGCTCCTGTGTTGAGGGTCGATTTGGTCACAGCTTGGAGGAAGGTATTGGTGAGCGTTTGTTTTGGTGGGGGGGGGGGGGGGTTGTTGAGGGTATGGTAGGGGTGTAAAGGATTTGGAGGGATTTGGTTATGTGGTTATATACAGTATGTATGTATGCATTTGCCTCTGTGATTGCGTTTTATGTGTTACGTGTATGTGTGACTGTGAGAGTGGAGATTCACACACACACACACACACACACACACACACACGATCAACAAATTAACAAAACAAAAACATCAAAATTATTCACCTAAGAAACAAAACGAAACATGAAAAAAAAAACAATATTTCAACACAAAGTTTCACTAAAGGAAGAAACACTCACAGAAATTATATATTACGAACTGATAGGTTGAAGGGGAGAGAGATTGATGTGAGGGATATTGTCGGTGGGGAGGGGGGAGGTAGAAGGCAGGGGAGAGGGGAGGTAGAAGGCAGGGGAGAGGGGAGGTAGAAGGCAGGGGAGGGGAGGGATTTACTATGAGGTGACTCCTGGCCAAGGTCGCTGTGTGGACACCATTGTCAGTTCTTGATTGACGTCATTACCGTTTTGCATTGACCTATAATACGAATACAGATAAAATCTCTCTCTTTTTGTCTCTTTCCCTCGCTTTACTCTCTCTCTCTCTCTCTCTCTCTCTCTCTCTCTCTCTCTCTCTCTCTCTCTCTCTCTCTCTCTCTTTTTCCCCAACAATGGCTCACGTCCATCTCACCTTCACTCAGGTAAACGGTTCGTCAGGGCGACCTAACGAAGCTTACAGTGACTTGAAGGACGAATAAAGGAGTGTCAGATCCGGTGTGTGTGTGTGTGTGTGTGTGTGTGTGTGTGTGTGTGTGTGTGTGTGTGAAGTCAAGAGAGATGGAAAGAAAGGGGCAGTCTGAGGTGTGAGTAAGAGAGAGAGAGAGAGAGAGAGAGAGAAAAGAAAACGAGAGAGAAGAGTGTGTGTATGAGAGAGAGATTGACACCTGACACAAGACCTGTTGGCCGGTTGTAACGAAGAACACACCTGGTGAGACGGAAGACCTTGACCACCACCCTGTCCCTCTACCACACTACCACCACCTCTACCACATTACCACCTTCTCTACCACACTACCACCACCTCTACCACACTACCACCTTCTCTACCACACTACCACCTTCTCTACCACACTACCACCTTCTCTACCACACTACCACCACCTCTACCACACTACCACCTTCTCTACCACACTACCACCTTCTCTACCACACTACCACCACCTCTACCACACTACCACCACCTCTACCACACTACCACCTTCTCTACCACACTACCACCTTCTCTACCACACTACCACCACCTCTACCACACTACCACCTTATCTACCACACTACCACCTTCTCTACCATACTACCACCTTCTCTACCACACTACCACCACCTCTACGACACTACCAAACTATTCCTCATAACTGGCGACATCTGAACTCACGACATACAGTTGAAATCCTCAGAAGTTCCTAAGTTAAAATTCACCATTCAGTAGCGGTGTTAAGTGGACACATTTTTACTCTGCCTCCACTTAAGCGACAGGTAAGTTAATCTCACATGATATTACGTTTATTTTATCTCGTTAATAATAATGTAAAAATGAATTACATCTAACAGCTCCCAGTTAAGTTACGACGTGAAGCTTAATTGACAAAGAATCTTCCGTATTTTATCTTCGTAATGATAATAATAATAATAAATAATACTGTAATTCACTGATCCAATTAACATACGACTCGGGGTTGAATACTAAAAGGTTCCTACTTTAGTTTCTTCTCTTAAGTTATGATGAGACTGAAGTTTTATCTCTCTTACATAAGCTACAACATGGTCTTATATAATAAAAGGTTCCTACTTTAGTTTCTTCTCTTAAGTTATGATGAGAGAGAAGTTTCATCTCTCTTACATAAGCTACAACATGGTCTTATATACTCAAAGGTTCCTACTTTAGTTTCTTCTCTTAAGTTATGATGAGAGTGAAGTTTTATCTCTCTTACATAAGCTACAACATGGTCTTATATACTCAAAGGTTCCTACGTTAATTCTGTCTCCGTAAATGACGATGTATCATTCTTTTAACATAGTACTCACGCCACAAAGGAATGATTATATCAAAGGTATGAATGTTAACTGGGAATGTAACAATGTAGGCAACTAGATCATTATAAACGGTGGAGGTGTTCTTAAAATGGCGTCAAAATTGCACCAACACCGTATCGTCTACCCGACACGTAATGGCGTCCTTATTTGTGGGAATAAATTGACTTCAGGACGGATGAGATTCCACACACGTACGGGCGGAGGCAAGGAAGTCACCCCAGGGAGTAATTGCTACCACACCCTCTCTCTCTCTCTCTCTCTCTCTCTCTCTCTCTCTCTCTATACCTCCCTCTATCTCTCTCCCTCCTACACCTCAGAAACTCCGCACTATAAGATTGGCCGAGTCTTGGATCGTTTTCCCCTAATGGGCGCTTAAGACCATGTCAGTAGGGAGGGGAGGGAGGGAAGGGGAGAGGAAGGGGTAGGGAGGCAAAGAGGGGAGGAAGATGGGTTGAGTAGGAGGAAAGGAGGGGAGGGGAGTATGAGTAGAGAGGGAGATTAAGAGAGGAAGGCAGGATGATAAGGGAGGATAGGATGAAGGGGTGTTGGGAGGAATGGATGGAGGGAGAAAGAAATGTGGTAGGAAGGAGAGATAGAAAGAGAAGACGAAAGAAACACCAAGAATATAAATACAGAGAGAGAGAGGAGAGATTGATAGATGAGAAAGAGAGAGAGAGAGAGAGAGTTGTCAACGCTCAACACCCATTTCTTGCCTTAAAATCACTATACCTCATAGTAACTAAAACATACACCATAATTAATTCTGTTTACACCATTCGAAATCAGAGTAAATGATTACAATTATATTTGGCTGCTGTACAACATGTTTTCCCAGGCAGCGACACTAGCTGATGCTGTAAGATATGTTCTCCTTATCAGCGAGACGACCCCAGTGGTGATACAATATTGTCTTCTCGGTCACCAAAAAAATCTCTCTCTCTCTCTCTCTCTCTCTCTCTCTCTCTCTCTCTCAAAACTATATATTCCACCGTAATTCATTCCTCTGTACGATACGTTCTCCCTTGCTCCCCGTCAGCAGCGAACAGTGGCACCAACGACAACAACAATCATAACTTTCCGAGGAGTAGTGGTCTAAGCGTTACATCGTGCGCCAGCCAGCAGTCATCTCCCTCGTCAATCTTCTTTATCCCTTCAGGGGGTAAAGTAGGGGGAGAAGGGAAAGGGGGGGGGGATGAAATTTGGTTCTAGTAGTCCATAGGCCGCCGGAGGGGTTATAGTGAAGGGCTTGGTGGAAGGAGGAACCAGTCTGAGAAGGGAATGGGAAAGGAAGGGTGATGGAGACGAGACAGACAAGTGATAACAGTGAGAGGTGTCAGTGTCAAGGAATAAGTGAAGGAAAGAAGAGGGAGGCTAGAGAGATAGATTGACTGAGAGAAAGAAGTAGAAATAGAGAGAGAAACAAAGGCGTCCATATCAAGGGGCAGGTTAATTCGGTTTACACTTGGGTAGAGAGAGATCATTGACTTGACCTTATTAAAAATTTCTGTGAGGGTAATGGAGAAATTAATGTATTCACGGCTTTCTAAATCTTAAGAGGACTCAATACTTAAAGGCATTTCTACCTATAAGACACTTAAACCTAACCTAACCTAACCTCACATTCTACCTCAATAATTTCGTGGGGAATAAGTATCAAGCAAGTCAAAATTGATAAAAAAAAGAGGTATTTATATTTTAAAAATGAATAGAAAACAAAATATCACGTATGTTATTTTAATATAAATTTTGTATATAAGCTCAAAAGGTCAATTCCTTGTTATAACCTAATGATAAATATACAGATTCATAACCACCTACAACCCACCGAAACACAAACATGCAACTCCCCCTAAAACACAACCAACTGAAGCACAAGTCCTAAAGTTCCCCAAAGTTCGCGGAAAAATACAACCAAGAGTGAACAAATAAAATGAGGAAAGTCTATTTCGGTGAGTTTTAATAGCGAGGGAGAGAGAGAGAGGGGGGGGGGGTGAGGAGGCGGGGCAGAGGGGCAACGAGGAAGAGGGGCAAGGAGGAGGATAGAGGGAATGAGAAGTAAGAGGGAAAGGGAGAACGAGGCGAAGGAGGGGAGACTGACAAAGAGGAAGAGGATAGAAATAAGGTAGAGTGGATAACATACAACCGCGGATATGTGGGAAGGAGTTGACTTACTGTCCTTCTCTTTAAGTTTCACCAGCAAAAACTAATTTGAAAGTTATAATGAGGATGATATTTGGGTATCAAGTTTCAGTCGAGTCCTTTTTTTTTTATTGGACGGGGAATGTGTCTGTCTGTCTCGCTCACTTTCTTTATCTCTGTCTATTCCGTCTTTTTATCTATCTATTTTTTTTTCTAATCGACTGTCTTTTTTTTTTCTTTCTGATTAAAAAAAAATTAAGAGTAAAATTGATTTCTCTCTCTCTCTCTCTCTCTCTCTCTCTCTCTCTCTCTCTCTCTCTCTCAACCTAACCATCATTCAGACAAATAATAGCAAGCATCACTGAATAATGTCATTGCACATCAAAATATTTTAGTGTATGTGTCGTGTCCGTAACATTAGATCAGGTGGGGTGGTAGTGGGGAGGTGAACCCTACTGGATTTGCATTTTCAAAAAGAATATTTAAACCTTTTTTTATAATACCGGGAAATGGAAGTTATAATCTGCCATGGAAAAAAAAAACACACAAAAACACACACACCCAAACTAATGGTGTTAGGGTGTGTGTGTGTGTGTGTGTGTGTGTGTGTGTGTGTGTGTGTGTGTGTGTGTGTGTGTGTGTGTACCCTTTCACTTTTGTGTTTTTTGTAATAGATGGAGAAAGACAGACAGACAGACAGACAGACAGAGACAGAGGGAAAAGAGAAAGACAGTTAGAAACAAACAGACGGTGTGTGAGAGAGAGAAAGAGAGAGAGTATAACAATCACCCTCACTCATAATCCTATAATATATAATAATCTCTCTCTCTCTCTCTCTCTCTCTCTCTCTCTCTCTCTCTCTCTCTCTCTCTATCTTATTAATCCCGAAGTAATTAGGCAAACGAAGGTGTTTGTGTTGGATGTGTAACCCCTGAGGACCAAGACTGTCTAGGTAATATTGAACTTAATCACCAGGTGGTAGCAAACATCCTGTAACGAAAGGAGGAGGAGGAGAGGAGCGGGAGGGGAGGAGAAGGAGGAGGAGAGGAGAGGGAGGGGAGGAGAGGAGGAGAGGAGAGGGAGGGGAGGAGAAGGAGGAGAAGAGGAGAGGGAGGGGAGGAGGAGAGGAGGAGAAGAGGAGAGGGAGGGGAGGAGGAGGAGAAGAGGAGGAGGCCACCGTCAGGGTCCTGTTACCTGGCGCTTCTGGAGTAATTAGCCCAGACACCTACCTGAGTTTTGATGTCAAGTAATATTATATGTAGATTTTTTTTAAATGGGGGGGGGGGGGGGGGGAAGGGTTACTGTGTCGTGTTTATTGTTTTTGTTTTTCACTATTATCGTAATCAACTATTTTATTCGTCATCATTATTATTAGCACCATCGCCATTATCACCATAAGTAAGATCATCATCATCATCATCATCACCATCACCATCACTTAACTTGAAACTTTTCCCTGACCCCTTGAGTACAATAATTCAGTTTATGGTGAGGGTAAGGGGGGAGGGAGAGGGGTGTGTGAGGAAGAGGGGAGGGTAGGGGAAGGGGTGAGTGAGAGGAAGGGTGAAGGCTTGGAAGGAGAGAGAAAGGGGGACAGTGGGAGGAAAGAGGGAGAGGGAAAGGGGTGCAATGGGAGGAAAGAGGGAGAGGGAAAGGGGTGCAGTGGGAGAAAAGAGGGAGAGGGAAAGGGGTGCAGTGGGAGAAAAGAGGGAGAGGGAAAGGGGTGCAGTGGGAGGAAAGAGGGAGAGGGAAAGGGGTGCAGTGGGAGGAAAGAGGGAGAAAGGGGAGGGAGAAAATATCGAAATTTACCATTAATAATTTCCAACTAAAAATCAAATAGCATTTTTTTCCAAACCTGAACAAAAATTAACATAAAAAAATGGGGGAAAAATATAATTGACAGACTAACCTTACCGTGTGTATGTACGCTGAAAATAATTGTATCACCTGGGGAAAAAACACACAAGATAATAATGTTTTCTTTCGGGTTTTTATTTCCGTTTTTTTTTTTTATCCTTCATCAAAGTTCGTTTATCGGGAAAAAAATAAATTCATAAACTGGTCATCTTTTTTTTTTTTATTGATTGATTGGTTTATTTTCATTTTATTTATTTATTTATTTGGCTTTAAGGAATAACTTAATTTTTTCATTGGGGGGGGGGGGGGAGGGGGGGAGAGGATTGGGGATAGATATTAACAAATTAATTTAAAGTTAACGAGGTGTTCTGATACATGATTCGCCAGTCGTACGTCGTAATAAAGATTGGTAAAGAACAAAGACAATGGAGGTAAAATGACCTAATTACTTTTCTTTTTATTCTTGGTATTTTTACGAGTCATCTGTTTTTAATACCATAAGTTTGTTTTTGTATGTCGGGGGGAGGGGGGGGGGGGGTTTACAGGGTTTGGTTGTGTGTGTGTGGGTGTTTGTATATATATATGGGGGTGTTTGTGTATGGGTCTATTTAACAACATCTATCAACCTCCCTCCCACACACATACACGTACGAGTACACACACACACACACACACACACACACACACACACACACACACACACCACGAGTTTAATTATAAAGTGAAATGATCCGTTGTACACCGCTCAGGCTAATGGTCCGTTGCTGTGTGTGTATGTGAAAGAGAGAGAGAGAGAGAGAGAGAGAGAGAGAGAGAGAGAGAAGAAAAAACAAGGATGGAGTGGGAGGGAGGCAAGAAAAGGGAGAGAAAAAAATGGTGTTGGTTAGAGAAGTAATAAGCATGAAGGAGGGAGGAGTAAAGAGAAGGATGGAGAGATGGGAGAGTAAAAGAGAGGGTTAGAGAGAGGGAGGAGTAAAAGAGAGGGTTAGAGAGAGGGGAGAGTAAAAGAGAGGGATATAGAGAGGGGAGAGTAAAGAGAGGGATGGAAGATTAACTCATCGAGAGGTAGGGGTTTCTCTCGGCTGAATAAAATCTTTTGACTTTAGCTAGAGAAAAGAATCCCTAATCCCTACTGCTTAATGGGTTATTGAAGGGAGTAGGGAAAGATGAAAGGATACATGGAGGGAGGTATACATGGAGGGAGGGTATACATGGAGGGAGGGTATACATGGAGGGAGGTATGCATTGAGGGAGGTATACATGGAGGGAGGGTATACACGGAGGGAGGGTATACACGGAGGGAGGGTATACATGGAGGGAGGGTATACATGGAGGGAGGGTATACATGGAGGGAGGTATACATGGAGGGAGGTATACATGGAGGGCTTAAGGGCGAAGTATCACGAGAGGTTCCTTGGACCACCTCCAGCTAATGGCTCTTAATGATCCAAGGTTTGGCTCCTCTCGTAGGCTTCCCCGTCACACCGTCACACCATCGCTACGTCACACCGTCACAGTTACACCACTACACCTTTACTATGTCACACCATAACACTACCATACCGTCACACCATAACACTGCCACACCGTCACTCCTTAATACCAAGTAACATAATTGGAGCTATTAACGGGTCAATGTACTGGAAGAAATAAATTTTACGGCGCCGTACCTTTGTGGAACTATTTACTTTTATCTGTGTGTGTGTGTGTTTGTGTGTGTGTGTGTTTGTATAATATGTGTGTGTATAGTATGTGTGTGTGTATAATATTTGTGTGTGTGTGTGTATATGTTTGAGAGTATGTTTTTAGTATGTGTGTGCGTTATGGAGAGGAGAAACAGACGGTAAAGACGAGGTGCCTTGGGTGGGGGGGGGGTGGGTGGAGGGGTAACTCTGCCATATACCAACACATCTTTCCAGGAATATCACTCGCCTCAAGGCACCAAAAAAATCAACATGGTATCCTGTATTGTAGGGCGTAAGAGCACATACTGTATATACCTGTCCTAATGGTATACCTGTATATACCTGTATTACGAAATATACCTGATATATACCTAGTACACCTGTATATACCTGTTATGCGAAATATACCTGATAACAAGGGTACATTGTGTAATTATCTACAAACAAGTTTCTTAAGTATTTATTTACGTGACCTACAGTACAGGTAGATAATTACTTAACTTATTGTAGTGATTTTACAGAACAAATACTTCATACTTAACGATATAATTAAGCACTTTTATGTGTAAGTCTTTGGAGCTTAAAGATAGAGCTAATGAGAGAGAGATATAGATATTGGATATTATACCGTACACACACACACACACACACACACACACACACACACACACACATATTTATAGTCTACCTCTCCAATCCTCCCTCCCAGCCCCCCCCCCTTTCTCTCTCCTCTCTCCCTCTATGCTTCTACCCTGTCTTTTCCTCCTTCCCTCCCTCCGTCCCCCCCCCCCCACTCCCTCCCTCCATGTTCCGAGTCTCGCCTCCGTTATAAAATCCCCCAGGCCAGCTTCCAAGGCCAGTCTCCGGGCCAGGTCAGAACCAGGTAGTGAACAAGTCTCCTGGAAATCATGCGTAACCATTTAAATGCCATAAATAATGATGAAGGCTGAGTTGATGACGACACATGGGAGTTGTTAGTTGCCTCACAATGATGGACGAATGTTGGGCCACTGGATTATTGGTTTCGTCCAGAGTGGTGAGGACCTAACCTAACCTAACCTAACCTAACCTAACCTAACCTAACAACCTGATCGTGTCCCAAATCTCTGTCTGTCTGCCTGGGATTTTTATATACATTAAATAATAACTTATAAATACTCAATTAATTTCCCCTTTATATTATTATTTTTTTCTCCCCTTTTTTTTCTTCTTTTCTTCTTTTATTCTCTTCTTCTTTCTTCACATTTCCCTTGTCTTTTTCTTCTTCATCGTCTTCGTCTTCTACATCACCATCATCATCATCTCGTCAACAGCAAGGTAAGTGCCTGGAGGTTGGGGAAATATTGATATAACATTAGGAAGCATTTGTGGACGTCATCAGGCAGGTGTGAGGAGAGAAAATTGGATATTGGTGGCTTATTTCCTGCTCATTTGCCATCAAACGCTGCCTGCCTTGCCTGCTCTGACTCTCTCTCTTTCTCTCTCTCTCTCTCTCTCACTGACACACACACACGTATATATACCCTCTCTCTTTTTCTATCTCTCTTTCTCATTCCGTCTGTGTCTTTCATTCAGAGAAACACCAATTTAACATAAAGCGCCTTAATCTCTCTCTCTCTCTCTCTCTCTCTCTCTCTCTCTCTCTCTCTCTCTCTCTCTCTCTCTCTCTCTCTCTCTCTCTTCCACGAACACGCCAGCCAATTTATCCTCGTGGCTGCTGATATCTCCCGTAGCTTGGGTGTTTCTGAGGAAGCTGCTTGATTAAACCTGAAAACATACCGAAAGAATGATATGTCTTGGCTTTGTATGATGAATGACTGTGTTTGGGCGAAGGGCAGGAGGTGGGCGTATGTATATTTTGGAGGGCTGTAGTGTGTGTGTGTGTGTGTGTGTGTGTGTGTGTGTGTGTGTGTGTGTCCAGTACTGTATTTGAGATGATACATTTTAATTAATCAAGATTTTGGCTGTGTTTCGCTGTAGCTGTCAAGAGTAAAAGTCAGGGTTGTGGTTCAGGTCTACTGGTGGATGGCTAAAACGGAAACTACACCCGAGTCTTAGAGAGGAGTGCTTATTCTTGATTGTGTTTTGAGTATAGTTGTTGACGACATAACGTTAGGAGATGATCGAGATGAGAGTTATAGTTAAGTATAGTGAGAGAGTGGATCATTGGTTAGCTTATGAGGCAACAGTATTAGAGGAAACAGAGTATTTTATCAGTTTAGAAGGACTAGAAAGAAGCTTAAGATGCATATTATTAAGGATAAGAGGGTGAGAGAGCGTCAGGTTTTGAGGAATTGATTGATTATAGGTCATTACAAGGGGAGGTATACAACTATAGCAGGTACTGGGGACTTAATTAGAAAGATCAGGGGATGAATTTTTATAACCATTAAACCAATAACATTAACTTTATCTTGGCCTGAGGGAGAGGGAGGAGGGAGGTGCAGTGAGATCAGGATGAAGGTATGGAGGAGATAATGAAGCTGTTGTAAAAAAAAAAAAAACTAAGTTGATGTTTTAAAAGATCTGCCATTGGTGGGTTCATATAAAGAGACTCTGTTTTGGATTGGCTTAAAGCTTTGTGTGTGTGTGTGTGTGTGTTGATTCCACTCAGTAATGAAAGTGTTTGTATATTTATGATTTTTTTTCTCCAGGGTGTGTAGGAAGTTTGTCAGAGATTATTTGTTGTATGGCAGGAAAGGTTGACTCAGGGGGGGGGGGGGGTCTTGGTTTATGTGTTAATGATAGACTGTTAATTCTTTATAGTCTGTACAGTAATTATCTACGGGATCTATAAAACATTGTCGTCGTCCTCTTCTTCTCGTCGTCGTCGTCCTCTTCTGCTCGGCGTCGTCATCGTCGTCCTCTTCTTCTCGTCGTCGTCATCGTCGTCCTCTTCTTCTCGTCGTCGTCATCGTCGTCCTCTTCTTCTCGTCGTCGTCATCATCGTCGTCCTCTTCTTCTCGTCGTCGTCATCGTCGTCCTCTTCTTCTCGTCGTCGTCGTCATCGTCGTCCTCTTCTTCTCGTCGTCGTCGTCATCGTCGTCCTCTTCTTCTCGTCGTCGTCATCGTCGTCCTCTTCTTCTCGTCGTCGTCATCGTCGTCCTCTTCTTCTCGTCGTCGTCATCGTCGTCCTCTTCTTCTCGTCGTCGTCATCGTCGTCCTGTTTTTCTTGTCGTCGTCGTCGTTTCCTCGTAGTCGTTGTCGTCCTCTCGTCGTCGTCGTACTCGTCTCGTCGTACCTCGTCGTTGTCGTCTTCTCCTCGTCGTCGTCGTCCTCTCCTCGTCGTCGTCGTCGTCCTCTCCTCGTCGTCGTCGTCGTCCTCTCCTCGTCGTCGTCGTCGTCCTCTCTTCTCGTCGTCGTCCTCTTCTTCTCGTCGTCGTCGTCGTCGTCCTCTCCTCGTCGTCGTCGTCGTCCTCTCGTCGTCGTCGTGCTCGTCTCGTCGTCCCTCGTCGTTGTCATTTTCTCCTCGTCGTACACATTATTATTATATATTTATTATACACAGAAACACACACAAAGAGAAACATACACATAGAGAAATATACACATAGAGAAATATACACATAGAGAAATATACACATAGAAATATACAGATACAGATAGAGAAATATACACATAGAAATATACACAGAAATATACACATAGAGAAACATACACAGAAACACGTACACATTATTATTATATATTTATTATACACAGAAACATATACATAGAGAAATATACACATAGAGAAATATACACAGAGAAATATACACATAGAAATATACACATAGAGAAATATACACATAGAGAAATATACACATAGAGAAATATACACATAGAGAAATATACACATAGAGAAATATACACATAGAAATATACACATAGAAATATACACACACACACATACCGCCGGGCACTCACTTGAACTGGGCACCTCTAAAGGAGAGAGGATAACAGTCCCGTCTGGCCACCAAGAGAGGAACAAGTAAAGAAAATCCTGATGTTGTATTTATGTTTCCTTTATTGACCTACATATGAGGAGGAGTGTCACCGGGGCTGTGTTGACATAACTGCAGAGTAACACCATGTTCCTCCATGTGTGTGTGTGTGTGTGTGTGTGTGTGTGTGTGTGTGTGTCTACCTACCCCTTTACTTCTGTTTACTAGTTCCTCTTATCCATTTTCCCTCTTTTTTATCTCCTGTTATCCACCTTCCTTCTCTCCTCTTCTCCTTGCCTTCTTTCTCTCATCCACCTCCCCTTCTCTCTTTCCTTCCCCCGTCCTTTTTCCCTTCTACCCACCTCCCCTCTCTTCCTCTTTCTGCACTCGTCATTCATCTCCTTTTCCCTCTCTCCCTTCACCCTTTCCCCTCTCTCCCTTCACCATTTCCCCTCTCTCATTTTACCCTTTTCCCTCTTTCCCCTCTTCCCTCTCCCCTTCCTGTCATATCTTCTTTTCTCCCTTACGTCCACATTCCTGTTTTTATTACTCTCTCTCTCTCTCTCTCTCTCTCTCTCTTTTTGAACTTATTTTCCACCGACGACTTAGGATCTGACTCAGCGATGATGGAAGATTGAGGGGAGGAAAGAGAAAGAGAGAAAATTAAAGATAGAGAGAGAGAGAGAGAGAGAGAGAGAGAGAGAGAGAGAGAGAGAGAGAGAGAGAGAGAGAGAGAAACTGCTGACAACTACTAATATCTCGAGGTATAGTTTGTAAACTTTGTCAGGAACGTTTAAGTTTTTTACAACACTGATTCTATACCATGTTGAGAACGAGGAGAGAGAGAGAGAGAGAGAGAGAGAGAGAGAGAGAGAGAGTATTATTATTATTATGATATTATTCTTATTATTACTGTTATGTCACATTATTATTATTATTGTTATTATTATTATTATTGGTGGTGATGTTGTTATTATTGTTATTGTTGCTGTTGTTGTTGTTATTGTTGTAATTATCATTATATGTAAGTATCCCTCATATCACACACTTTTCTTTTCCATTATTACTATTGTTATTATTAATCATTATACCATTATGATCATTATAAACATTACCATTAAGTAACATTAGACGTGACCTAAATTAAACAGGTGAGCAGTAGAACACCTGGAGAAAGTTTGGTTGTTAAGAGAGAGAGAGAGAGAGAAAGTCAACACACACCGCCAATTCACACCTCCACTTTCACCTCGAACTTTCTTTACTTTCGCAATTTCTTTAGAGAGAAAACTGTGTGTTTACTCTGAGGCAGTGCCCTTTTGTCGGGGTTTTCTAAGCTCTTCGTTTGATGTTCTTATTCTCTTTCTCTCTCTTGGATTGTGGCTGTTAGCTGCGAGGAGTAAGGAAGACAGTCAAAGAAAGTGAGAGAGGAGAGAGAGAGGGGGAGAGAAAGACAGAGAGAAAGGAAGGAAAGTATATCAGAAAATATATTTACTAATATTGGTATTATTATTATTATTATTTTTATTATTATTATTTTTATTTTTAACAGCAGCAGCAAATAATATATATACTGTAGATAGTAAAATGTGGCGGGGCGTCACCGTAGAGTTATGTAAAGCAACGCGCGCTCGCTCTCTCTCCCTCACACACACACAGACACAATTCATCAGAGCAGGCAGCGGAGTACATACACAGACACACTCACAACGTCAATAAAGCTCTTTTATAACAACAATATTATCAGTCAAACATTTTCATTACCCACTGAAGGATAACAAAGGTAGTAACTATATTTTAGATTTAATATTGTTCCTATTGTGCTTCACTGAGAGAGAGAGAGAGAGTGAGAGAGAGAGAGAGAGAGAGAGAGAGAGAGTGAGAGAAGGAGAGATAGAGACACTAAAAGAGATAGAGAGGGAGATAGTGTTAATGTATTCATGGAGGTAATCAAAGGAGTTAGAGGTCTCACCCGCGTAACTGTAGGCATGATCTTCCTGGTGGGTGATACCTTTTTCTTTCTTTCTTTCTTTCTTTCTTTCTTTCTTTCTTTCTCTTTGTTTTTTCTTTCTTTCTTTCTTCCTCCCTTCTCCCTTTTTTCCTTCCTTCCTTAATATCTCTCTCTCTCTCTCTCTCTCTCTCTCTCTCTCTCTCTCTCTCTCTCTCTCTCTCACTAACAAATAATAGTGAATACATAAGTGTTGACGCTATCAAGTTTTACCAAATTAAAATTCCTGTCCATGAACACTATTAGGTTGTAAATGAACAGTGTTGAGAGAGAGAGAGAGAGAGAGAGAGAGAGAGAGAGAGAGCACAATATTATACGATTACGTGATGAAGTCAATTTACCGTCATTAAGAATACTGAATTATGTTGCTCAATGCATGGATCTCTCTCTCTCTCTCTCTCTCTCTCTCTCTCTCTCTCTCTCTCTCTCTTCCTCGAACACGCCAGCCAATTTATCCTCGTGGCTGCTGATATCTCCCGTAGCTTGGGTGTTTCTGAGGAAGCTGCTTGATTAAACTTGAAAACATACCGAAAGAATGATATATCTTGGCTTTGTATGATGAATGACTGTGTTTGGGCAAGGGGGGGGGGGGAGTGGAGGTGGGCGTATGTATATTTTGGAGGGCTGTAGAGTGTGTGTGTGTGTGTGTGTGTGTGTGTGTGTGTGTGTGTGTGTGTGTCCAGTACTGTATTTGAGATGATACATTTTAATTAATCAAGATCTTGTCTGTGTTTCGCTGAAGCTGTCAAGAGTAAAAGTCAGGGTTGTGGTTCAGGTCTACTGGTGGATGGCTAAAACGGAAACTACACCCGAGTCTTAGAGAGGAGTGCTCATTCTTGATTGTGTTTTGAGTATAGTTGTTGACGACATAACGTTAGGAGATGATCGAGATGAGAGTTATAGTTAAGTATAGTGAGAGAGTGGACCATTGGTTAGCTTATGAGGCAACAGTATTAGAGGAAACAGAATATTTTATCAGTTTAGAAGGACTAGAAAGAAGCTTAAGATGCATATTATTAAGGATAAGAGGGTGAGAGAGCGTCAGGTTTTGAGGAGCCTGATTGATTATAGGTCATTACAAGGGGAGGTATACAACTATAGCAGGTACTGGGGACTTAATTAGAAAGATCAGGGGATGAATTTTTATAACCATTAAACCAATAACATTAACTTTATCTTGGCCTGAGGGAGAGGGAGGAGGGAGGTGCAGTGAGATCAGGATGAAGGTATGGAGGAGATAATGAAGCTGTTGTAAAAAAAAAAAAAATTAAGTTGATGTTTTAAAAGATCTGCCATTGGTGGGTTCATATAAAGAGACTCTGTTTTGGATTGGCTTAAAGCTTTGTGTATGTGTGTGTGTGTGTGTGTGTGTGTGTGTGTGTGTTGATTCCACTCAGTAATGAAAGTGTTTGTATATTTATGAGTTTTTTTCTCCAGGGTGTGTAGGAAGTTTGTCAGAGATTATTTGTTGTATGGCAGGAAAGGTTGACTCAGGGGGGGGGGGGGGGTCTTGGTTTATGTGTTAATGATAGACTGTTAATTCTTTATAGTCTGTACAGTAATTATCTACGGGATCTATAAAAAATTGTCGTCGTCCTCTTCTTATCGTCGTCTTCATCGTCGTCCTCTTCTCTCGTCGTGTCAGTCGTCTCTTCTCTCGTCGTCGTCAGTCGCTCTTCTCTCGTCGTCGTCATGTCGTCCTCTCTCTCGTCGTCGTCATCGTCGTCCTCTTCTTCTCGTCGTCGTCATCGTCGTCCTCTTCTTCTCGTCGTCGTCGTCGTCGTCCTCTCTCTCGTCTCGTATGCGTCTCTCGTCGTCGTCATCGTCGTCCTCTCCTCGTCGTCGTAGTCGTCGTCCTCGTCTTCTCTCTCGTCGTCGTCGTCCTCTCCTCCTCGTCGTCGTCCTCTCTCGTCGTCCTCTCTCTCGTCGTCGTTGTCGTCGTCGTCGTCTCCTTCTCGTCGTCGTCGTCGTCGTCCTCTCCTCGTCGTCGTCGTCGTCTTCTCGTCGTCGTCGTCGTCCCTCGTCGTTGTCATTTTCTCCTCGTCGTACACATTATTATTATATATTTATTATACACAGAAACATACATAGAGAAATATACACATAGAGAAATATACACATAGAGAAATATACACATAGAAATATTCACATAGAGAAATATACACATAGAAATATACACATAGAGAAATATACACATAGAGAAATATACACATAGAAATATACACATAGAGAAATATACATATAGAGAAATATACACATAGAAATATACACAGAAATATACACATAGAGAAACATACACAGAAACACGTACACATTATTATTATATATTTATTATACACAGAAACATATACACATAGAGAAATATACACATAGAGAAATATACACAGAGAAATATACACATAGAAATATACACATAGAGAAATATACACATAGAGAAATATACACATAGAGAAATATACACATAGAGAAATATACACATAGAGAAATATACACATAGAAATATACACATAGAAATATACACATAGAAATATACACATAGAAATATACACACACACACATACCGCCGGGCACTCACTTGAACTGGGCACCTCTAAAGGAGAGAGGATAACAGTCCCGTCTGGCCACCAAGAGAGGAACAAGTAAAGAAAATCCTGATGTTGTATTTATGTTTCCTTTATTGACCTACATATGAGGAGGAGTGTCACCGGGGCTGTGTTGACATAACTGCAGAGTAACACCATGTTCCTCCATGTGTGTGTGTGTGTGTGTGTGTGTGTGTGTGTGTGTGTCTACCTACCCCTTTACTTCTGTTTACTAGTTCCTCTTATCCATTTTCCCTCTTTTTTATCTCCTGTTATCCACCTTCCTTCTCTCCTCTTCTCCTTGCCTTCTTTCTCTCATCCACCTCCCCTTCTCTCTTTCCTTCCCCCGTCCTTTTTCCCTTCTACCCACCTCCCCTCTCTTCCTCTTTCTGCACTCGTCATTCATCTCCTTTCCCCTCTCTCCCTTCACCCTTTCCCCTCTCTCCCTTCATCATTTCCCCTCTCTCATTTTACCCTTTTCCCTCTTTCCCCTCTTCCCTCTCCCCTTCCTGTCATATCTTCTTCTTTTCTCCCTTACGTCCACATTCCTGTTTTTATTACTCTCTCTCTCTCTCTCTCTCTCTCTCTCTCTCTCTCTCTCTCTCTTTTTGAACTTATTTTCCACCGACGACTTAGGATCTGACTCAGCGATGATGGAAGATTGAGAGGAGGAAAGAGAAAGAGAGAAAATTAAAGATAGGTGGAGAGAGAGAGAGAGAGAGAGAGAGAAAGAGAGAGAAACTGCTGACATCTACTAATATCTCGAGGTATAGTTTGTAAACTTTGTCAGGAACGTTTAAGTTTTTTACAACACTGATTCTATACCATGTTGAGAACGAGGAGAGAGAGAGAGAGAGAGAGAGAGAGAGAGAGAGAGAGAGTACTATTATTATTATGATATTATTCTTATTATTACTGTTATGTCACATTATTATTATTATTATTATTATTATTATTATTATTATTATTATTATTATTGGTGGTGATGTTGTTATTATTGTTATTGTTGCTGTTGTTGTTGTTCTTTTCCATTATTACTATTGTTATTATTAATCATTATACCATTATGATCATTATAAACATTACCATTAAGTAACATTAGACGTGACCTAAATTAAACAGGTGAGCAGTAAAACACCTGGAGAAAGTTTGGTTGTTAAGAGAGAGAGAGAGAGAGAAAGTCAACACACACCGCCAATTCACACCTCCACTTTCACCTCGAACTTTCTTTACTTTCGCAATTTCTTTAGAGAGAAAACTGTGTGTTTACTCTGAGGCAGTGCCCTTTTGTCGGGGTTTTCTAAGCTCTTCGTTTGATGTTCTTATTCTCTTTCTCTCTCTTGGATTGTGGCTGTTAGCTGCGAGGAGTAAGGAAGACAGTCAAAGAAAGTGAGAGAGGAGAGAGAAAGGGGGGAGAGAAAGACAGAGAGAAAGGAAGGAAAGTATATCAGAAAATATATTTACTAATATTGGTATTATTATTATTATTATTTTTATTATTATTATTTTTATTTTTAACAGCAGCAGCAAATAATATATATACTGTAGATAGTAAAATGTGGCGGGGCGTCACCGTAGAGTTATGTAAAGCAACGCGCGCTCGCTCTCTCTCCCTCACACACACACAGACACAATTCATCAGAGCAGGCAGCGGAGTACATACACAGACACACTCACAACGTCAATAAAGCTCTTTTATAACAACAATATTATCAGTCAAACATTTTCATTACCCACTGAAGGATAACAAAGGTAGTAACTATATTTTAGATTTAATATTGTTCCTATTGTGCTTCACTGAGAGAGAGAGAGAGAGAGAGAGAGAGAGAGAGAGAGAGAGAGAGAGAGAGACACTAAAAGAGATAGAGAGGGAGATAGTGTTAATGTATTCATGGAGGTAATCAAAGGAGTTAGAGGTCTCACCCGCGTAACTGTAGGCATGATCTTCCTGGTGGGTGATACCTTTTTCTTTCTTTCTTTCTTTCTTTCTTTCTTTCTTTCTTTCTTTCTTTCTTTGTTTTTTCTTTCTTTCTTCCTTCCTCCCTTCTCCCTTTCTTCCTTCCTTCCTTAATATCTCTCTCTCTCTCTCTCTCTCTCTCTCTCTCTCTCTCTCTCTCTCTCTCTCTCTCTCACTCACAAATAATAGTGAATACACAAGTGTTGACTCTATCAAGCTTTACCTAATTAAAATTCCTGTCCATGAACACTATTAGGTTGTAAATGAACAGTGTTGAGAGAGAGAGAGAGAGAGAGAGAGAGAGAGAGAGAGCACAATATTATACGATTACGTGATGAAGTCAATTTACCGTCATTAAGAATACTGAATTATGTTGCTCAATGCATGGATCTCTCTCTCTCTCTCTCTCTCTCTCTCTCTCTCTCTCTCTCTCTCTCTCTCTCTCTCTCTCTTCCACGAACACGCCAGCCAATTTATCCTCGTGGCTGCTGATATCTCCCGTAGCTTGGGTGTTTCTGAGGAAGCTGCTTGATTAAACCTGAAAACATACCGAAAGAATGATATGTCTTGGCTTTGTATGATGAATGACTGTGTTTGGGCAAGGGGGGGGGGGGAGTGGAGGTGGGCGTATGTATATTTTGGAGGGCTGTAGAGTGTGTGTGTGTGTGTGTGTGTGTGTGTGTGTGTGTGTGTGTGTCCAGTACTGTATTTGAGATGATACATTTTAATTAATCAAGATCTTGTCTGTGTTTCGCTGAATCTGTCAAGAGTAAAAGTCAGGGTTGTGGTTCAGGTCTACTGGTGGATGGCTAAAACGGAAACTACACCCGAGTCTTAGAGAGGAGTGCTTATTCTTGATTGTGTTTTGAGTATAGTTGTTGACGACATAACGTTAGGAGATGATCGAGATGAGAGTTATAGTTAAGTATAGTGAGAGAGTGGATCATTGGTTAGCTTATGAGGCAACAGTATTAGAGGAAACAGAATATTTTATCAGTTTAGAAGGACTAGAAAGAAGCTTAAGATGCATATTATTAAGGATAAGAGGGTGAGAGAGCGTCAGGTTTTGAGGAGCCTGATTGATTATAGGTCATTACAAGGGGAGGTATACAACTATAGCAGGTACTGGGGACTTAATTAGAAAGATCAGGGGATGAATTTTTATAACCATTAAACCAATAACATTAACTTTATCTTGGCCTGAGGGAGAGGGAGGAGGGAGGTGCAGTGAGATCAGGATGAAGGTATGGAGGAGATAATGAAGCTGTTGTAAAAAAAAAAAAAAATTAAGTTGATGTTTTAAAAGATCTGCCATTGGTGGGTTCATATAAAGAGACTCTGTTTTGGATTGGCTTAAAGCTTTGTGTGTGTGTGTGTGTGTGTGTGTGTGTGTGTGTGTGTTGATTCCACTCAGTAATGAAAGTGTTGTATATTTATGAGTTTTTTTCTCCAGGGTGTGTAGGAAGTTTGTCAGAGATTATTTGTTGTATGGCAGGAAAGGTTGACTCAGGGGGGGGGGGGGGGTCTTGGTTTATGTGTTAATGATAGACTGTTAATTCTTTATAGTCTGTACAGTAATTATCTACGGGATCTATAAAACATTGTCGTCGTCCTCTTCTTCTCGTCGTCGTCCTCTTCTTCTCGTCGTCGTCGTCCTCTTCTTCTCGTCGTCGTCATCGTCGTCCTCTTCTTCTCGTCGTCGTCATGGTCGTCCTCTTCTTCTCGTCGTCGTCATGGTCGTCCTCTTCTTCTCGTCGTCGTCATCGTCGTCCTCTTCTTCTCGTCGTCGTCATCGTCGTCCTCTTCTTCTCGTCGTCGTCATCGTCGTCCTCTTCTTCTCGTCGTCGTCATCGTCGTCCTCTTCTTCTCGTCGTCGTCATCGTCGTCCTCTTCTTCTCGTCGTCGTCATCGTCGTCCTCTTCTTCTCGTCGTCGTCGTCGTCGTCCTCGTCGTCGTTGTCGTCCTCTCGTCGTCGTCGTACTCGTCTCGTCGTCCCTCGTCGTTGTCATTTTCTCCTCGTCGTCGTCGTCCTCTCCTCGTCGTCGTCGTCGTCCTCTCCTCGTCGTCGTCGTCGTCCTCTCGTCGTCGTCGTCGTCTTCTCGTCGTCGTCCTCTTCTCGTCGTCGTCGTCGTCGTCGTCCTCTCCTCGTCGTCGTCGTCGTCCTCTCGTCGTCGTCGTGCTCGTCTCGTCGTCCCTCGTCGTTGTCATTTTCTCCTCGTCGTACACATTATTATTATATATTTATTATACACAGAAACATACACATAGAGAAACATACACATAGAGAAATATACACATAGAAATATACACATAGAGAAATATACACATAGAGAAATATACACATAGAGAAATATACACATAGAGAAATATACACATAGAGAAATATACACATAGAAATATACACATAGAGAAACATACACAGAAACACGTACACATTATTATTATATATTTATTATACACAGAAACATATACATAGAGAAATATACACATAGAGAAATATACACAGAGAAATATACACATAGAAATATACACATAGAGAAATATACACATAGAGAAATATACACATAGAAATATACACATAGAGAAATATACACATAGAGAAATATACACATAGAAATATACACATAGAAATATACACATAGAGAAATATACACATAGAGAAATATACACATAGAGAAATATACACATAGAGAAATATACACATAGAAATATACACATAGAGAAATATACACATAGAAATATACACATAGAAATATACACATAGAGAAATTTACACACACACACATACCGCCGGGCACTCACTTGAACTGGGCACCTCTAAAGGAGAGAGGATAACAGTCCCGTCTGGCCACCAAGAGAGGAACAAGTAAAGAAAATCCTGATATTGTATTTATGTTTCCTTTATTGACCTACATATGAGGAGGAGTGTCACCGGGGCTGTGTTGACATAACTGCAGAGTAACACCATGTTCCTCCATGTGTGTGTGTGTGTGTGTGTGTGTGTGTGTGTGTGTGTCTACCTACCCCTTTACTTCTGTTTACTAGTTCCTCTTATCCATTTTCCCTCTTTTTTATCTCCTGTTATCCACCTTCCTTCTCTCCTCTTCTCCTTGCCTTCTTTCTCTCATCCACCTCCCCTTCTCTCTTTCCTTCCCCCGTCCTTTTTCCCTTCTACCCACCTCCCCTCTCTTCCTCTTTCTGCACTCGTCATTCATCTCCTTTCCCCTCTCTCCCTTCACCCTTTCCCCTCTCTCCCTTCATCATTTCCCCTCTCTCATTTTACCCTTTTCCCTCTTTCCCCTCTTCCCTCTCCCCTTCCTGTCATATCTTCTTCTTTTCTCCCTTACGTCCACATTCCTGTTTTTATTACTCTCTCTCTCTCTCTCTCTCTCTCTCTCTTTTTGAACTTATTTTCCACCGACGACTTAGGATCTGACTCAGCGATGATGGAAGATTGAGGGGAGGAAAGAGAAAGAGAGAAAATTAAAGATAGAGAGAGAGAGAGAGAGAGAGAGAGAGAGAGAGAGAGAGAGAGAGAGAGAGAGAGAGAGAGAGAGAAACTGCTGACAACTACTAATATCTCGAGGTATAGTTTGTAAACTTTGTCAGGAACGTTTAAGTTTTTTACAACACTGATTCTATACCATGTTGAGAACGAGGAGAGAGAGAGAGAGAGAGAGAGAGAGAGAGAGAGAGAGAGAGTATTATTATTATTATGATATTATTCTTATTATTACTGTTATGTCACATTATTATTATTATTGTTATTATTATTATTATTGGTGGTGATGTTGTTATTATTGTTATTGTTGCTGTTGTTGTTGTTATTGTTGTAATTATCATTATATGTAAGTATCCCTCATATCACACACTTTTCTTTTCCATTATTACTATTGTTATTATTAATCATTATACCATTATGATCATTATAAACATTACCATTAAGTAACATTAGACGTGACCTAAATTAAACAGGTGAGCAGTAGAACACCTGGAGAAAGTTTGGTTGTTAAGAGAGAGAGAGAGAGAGAAAGTCAACACACACCGCCAATTCACACCTCCACTTTCACCTCGAACTTTCTTTACTTTCGCAATTTCTTTAGAGAGAAAACTGTGTGTTTACTCTGAGGCAGTGCCCTTTTGTCGGGGTTTTCTAAGCTCTTCGTTTGATGTTCTTATTCTCTTTCTCTCTCTTGGATTGTGGCTGTTAGCTGCGAGGAGTAAGGAAGACAGTCAAAGAAAGTGAGAGAGGAGAGAGAGAGGGGGAGAGAAAGACAGAGAGAAAGGAAGGAAAGTATATCAGAAAATATATTTACTAATATTGGTATTATTATTATTATTATTTTTATTATTATTATTTTTATTTTTAACAGCAGCAGCAAATAATATATATACTGTAGATAGTAAAATGTGGCGGGGCGTCACCGTAGAGTTATGTAAAGCAACGCGCGCTCGCTCTCTCTCCCTCACACACACACAGACACAATTCATCAGAGCAGGCAGCGGAGTACATACACAGACACACTCACAACGTCAATAAAGCTCTTTTATAACAACAATATTATCAGTCAAACATTTTCATTACCCACTGAAGGATAACAAAGGTAGTAACTATATTTTAGATTTAATATTGTTCCTATTGTGCTTCACTGAGAGAGAGAGAGAGAGAGAGAGAGAGAGAGAGAGAGAGAGAGAGAGAGAGAGACACTAAAAGAGATAGAGAGGGAGATAGTGTTAATGTATTCATGGAGGTAATCAAAGGAGTTAGAGGTCTCACCCGCGTAACTGTAGGCATGATCTTCCTGGTGGGTGATACCTTTTTCTTTCTTTCTTTCTTTCTTTCTTTCTTTCTTTCTTTCTTCCTTTGTTTTTTCTTTCTTTCTTTCTTCCTCCCTTCTCCCTTTCTTCCTTCCTTCCTTAATCTCTCTCTCTCTCTCTCTCTCTCTCTCTCTCTCTCTCTCTCTCTCTCTCTCTCTCTCACTAACAAATAATAGTGAATACACAAGTGTTGACTCTATCAAGTTTTACCTAATTAAAATTCCTGTCCATGAACACTATTAGGTTGTAAATGAACAGTGTTGAGAGAGAGAGAGAGAGAGAGAGAGAGAGAGAGAGAGCACAATATTATACGATTACGTGATGAAGTCAATTTACCGTCATTAAGAATACTGAATTATGTTGCTCAGTGCATGGATCTCTCTCTCTCTCTCTCTCTCTCTCTCTCTCTCTCTCTCTCTCTTCTCTCTCTCTCTCTCTCTCTTCCTCGAACACGCCAGCCAATTTATCCTCGTGGCTGCTGATATCTCCCGTAGCTTGGGTGTTTCTGAGGAAGCTGCTTGATTAAACCTGAAAACATACCGAAAGAATGATATATCTTGGCTTTGTATGATGAATGACTGTGTTTGGGCAAGGGGGGGGGGGGGAGTGGAGGTGGGCGTATGTATATTTTGGAGGGCTGTAGAGTGTGTGTGTGTGTGTGTGTGTGTGTGTGTGTGTGTCCAGTACTGTATTTGAGATGATACATTTTAATTAATCAAGATCTTGTCTGTGTTTCGCTGAATCTGTCAAGAGTAAAAGTCAGGGTTGTGGTTCAGGTCTACTGGTGGATGGCTAAAACGGAAACTACACCCGAGTCTTAGAGAGGAGTGCTCATTCTTGATTGTGTTTTGAGTATAGTTGTTGACGACATAACGCTAGGAGATGATCGAGATGAGAGTTATAGTTAAGTATAGGAAGAGAGTGGACCATTGGTTAGCTTATGAGGCAACAGTATTAGAGGAAACAGAGTATTTTATCAGTTTAGAAGGACTAGAAAGAAGCTTAAGGTGCATATTATTAAGGATAAGAGGGTGAGAGAGCGTCAGGTTTTGAGGAATTGATTGATTATAGGTCATTGCAAGGGGAGGTATACAACTATAGCAGGTACTGGGGACTTAATTAGAAAGATCAGGGGATGAATTTTTATAACCATTAAACCAATAACATTAACTTTATCTTGGCCTGAGGGAGAGGGAGGAGGGAGGTGCAGTGAGATCAGGATGAAGGTATGGAGGAGATAATGAAGCTGTTGTAAAAAAAAAAAAAACTAAGTTGATGTTTTAAAAGATCTGCCATTGGTGGGTTCATATAAAGAGACTCTGTTTTGGATTGGCTTAAAGCTTTGTGTGTGTGTGTGTGTGTGTGTGTGTGTGTGTTGATTCCACTCAGTAATGAAAGTGTTTGTATATTTATGAGTTTTTTTCTCCAGGGTGTGTAGGAAGTTTGTCAGAGATTATTTGTTGTATGGCAGGAAAGGTTGACTCAGGGGGGGGGGGGGGTCTTGGTTTATGTGTTAATGATAGACTGTTAATTCTTTATAGTCTGTACAGTAATTATCTACGGGATCTATAAAACATTGTCGTCGTCCTCTTCTTCTCGTCGTCGTCCTCTCCTTCTCGTCGTCGTCGTCCTCTTCTTCTCGTCGTCGTCATGGTCGTCCTCTTCTTCTCGTCGTCGTCATGGTCGTCCTCTTCTTCTCGTCGTCGTCATGGTCGTCCTCTTCTTCTCGTCGTCGTCATCGTCGTCCTCTTCTTCTCGTCGTCGTCATCGTCGTCCTCTTCTTCTCGTCGTCGTCATCGTCGTCCTCTTCTTCTCGTCGTCGTAATTGTCCTGTTTTTCTTGTCGTCGTCGTCGTTTCCTCGTAGTCGTTGTCGTCCTCTCGTCGTCGTCGTACTCGTCTCGTCGTCCCTCGTCGTTGTCATTTTCTCCTCGTCGTCGTCGTCCTCTCCTCGTCGTCGTCGTCGTCCTCTCCTCGTCGTCGTCGTCGTCCTCTCGTCGTCGTCGTCGTCGTCCTCTTCTTCTCGTCGTCGTCCTCTTCTTCTCGTCGTCGTCGTCGTCGTCCTCTCCTCGTCGTCGTCGTCGTCCTCTCGTCGTCGTCGTGCTCGTCTCGTCGTCCCTCGTCGTTGTCATTTTCTCCTCGTCGTACACATTATTATTATATATTTATTATACACAGAAACATACACATAGAGAAACATACACATAGAGAAATATACACATAGAAATATACACATAGAGAAATATACACATAGAGAAATATACACATAGAGAAATATACACATAGAGAAATATACACATAGAGAAATATACACATAGAAATATACACATAGAGAAACATACACAGAAACACGTACACATTATTATTATATATTTATTATACACAGAAACATATACATAGAGAAATATACACATAGAGAAATATACACAGAGAAATATACACATAGAAATATACACATAGAGAAATATACACATAGAGAAATATACACATGGAGAAATATACACATAGAGAAATATACACATAGAGAAATATACACATAGAAATATACACATAGAAATATACACACATAGAGAAATATACACATAGAGAAATATACACATAGAGAAATATACACATAGAGAAATATACACATAGAAATATACACATAGATTAATATACACATAGAAATATACACATAGAAATATACACATAGAGAAATTTACACACACACACATACCGCCGGGCACTCACTTGAACTGGGCACCTCTAAAGGAGAGAGGATAACAGTCCCGTCTGGCCACCAAGAGAGGAACAAGTAAAGAAAATCCTGATATTGTATTTATGTTTCCTTTATTGACCTACATATGAGGAGGAGTGTCACCGGGGCTGTGTTGACATAACTGCAGAGTAACACCATGTTCCTCCATGTGTGTGTGTGTGTGTGTGTGTGTGTGTGTGTGTGTGTCTACCTACCCCTTTACTTCTGTTTACTAGTTCCTCTTATCCATTTTCCCTCTTTTTTATCTCCTGTTATCCACCTTCCTTCTCTCCTCTTCTCCTTGCCTTCTTTCTCTCATCCACCTCCCCTTCTCTCTTTCCTTCCCCCGTCCTTTTTCCCTTCTACCCACCTCCCCTCTCTTCCTCTTTCTGCACTCGTCATTCATCTCCTTTCCCCTCTCTCCCTTCACCCTTTCCCCTCTCTCCCTTCATCATTTCCCCTCTCTCATTTTACCCTTTTCCCTCTTTCCCCTCTTCCCTCTCCCCTTCCTGTCATATCTTCTTCTTTTCTCCCTTACGTCCACATTCCTGTTTTTATTACTCTCTCTCTCTCTCTCTCTCTCTCTCTCTCTCTCTCTCTCTTTTTGAACTTATTTTCCACCGACGACTTAGGATCTGACTCAGCGATGATGGAAGATTGAGGGGAGGAAAGAGAAAGAGAGAAAATTAAAGATAGAGAGAGAGAGAGAGAGAGAGAGAGAGAGAGAGGAGAGAGAGAGAGAGAGAGAGAGAGAGAGAGAGAGAGAGAGAGAGAGAGAGAAACTGCTGACAACTACTAATATCTCGAGGTATAGTTTGTAAACTTTGTCAGGAACGTTTAAGTTTTTTACAACACTGATTCTATACCATGTTGAGAACGAGGAGAGAGAGAGAGAGAGAGAGAGAGAGAGAGAGAGAGAGAGAGAGTACTATTATTATTATGATATTATTCTTATTATTACTGTTATGTCACATTATTATTATTATTATTATTATTATTATTATTATTATTATTGGTGGTGATGTTGTTATTATTGTTATTGTTGCTGTTGTTGTTGTTATTGTTGTAATTATCATTATATGTAAGTATCCCTCATATCACACACTTTTCTTTTCCATTATTACTATTGTTATTATTAATCATTATACCATTATGATCATTATAAACATTACCATTAAGTAACATTAGACGTGACCTAAATTAAACAGGTGAGCAGTAGAACACCTGGAGAAAGTTTGGTTGTTAAGAGAGAGAGAGAGAGAGAAAGTCAACACACACCGCCAATTCACACCTCCACTTTCACCTCGAACTTTCTTTACTTTCGCAATTTCTTTAGAGAGAAAACTGTGTGTTTACTCTGAGGCAGTGCCCTTTTGTCGGGGTTTTCTAAGCTCTTCGTTTGATGTTCTTATTCTCTTTCTCTCTCTTGGATTGTGGCTGTTAGCTGCGAGGAGTAAGGAAGACAGTCAAAGAAAGTGAGAGAGGAGAGAGAAAGGGGGGAGAGAAAGACAGAGAGAAAGGAAGGAAAGTATATCAGAAAATATATTTACTAATATTGGTATTATTATTATTATTATTTTTATTATTATTATTTTTATTTTTAACAGCAGCAGCAAATAATATATATACTGTAGATAGTAAAATGTGGCGGGGCGTCACCGTAGAGTTATGTAAAGCAACGCGCGCTCGCTCTCTCTCCCTCACACACACACAGACACAATTCATCAGAGCAGGCAGCGGAGTACATACACAGACACACTCACAACGTCAATAAAGCTCTTTTATAACAACAATATTATCAGTCAAACATTTTCATTACCCACTGAAGGATAACAAAGGTAGTAACTATATTTTAGATTTAATATTGTTCCTATTGTGCTTCACTGAGAGAGAGAGAGAGAGAGAGAGAGAGAGAGATGAGAGATAGAGACACTAAAAGAGATAGAGAGGGAGATAGTGTTAATGTATTCATGGAGGTAATCAAAGGAGTTAGAGGTCTCACCCGCGTAACTGTAGGCATGATCTTCCTGGTGGGTGATACCTCTTTCTTTCTTTCTTTCTTTCTTTTTTCTTTCTTTCTTCCTCCCTTCTCCCTTTCTTCCTTCCTTTCTTCCTTAATATCTCTCTCTCTCTCTCTCTCTTTCTCTCTCTCTCTCTCTCTCTCTCTCTCTCTCTCTCTCTCTCTCTCTCTATCAAATAATAGTGAATACACAAGTGTTGACTCTATCAAGTTTTAACTAATTAAAATTCCTGTCCATGAACACTATTAGGTTGTAAATGAACAGTGTTGAGAGAGAGAGAGAGAGAGAGAGAGAGAGAGAGAGCACAATATTTTACGATTACATGATGAAGTCAATTTGCCGTCATTAAGAATACTGAATTATGTTGCTCAATGCATGGATCTCTCTCTCTCTCTCTCTCTCTCTCTCTCTCTCTCTCTCTCTCTCTCTCTCTCTCTCTCTCTTTCTATCTATCTGATATTAAATTCGAGTAGGTACTGTGTGTGTGTCTGCATTTAACAAAAATTAGATAAAATAAAAAAAATAAAAAATATAACCAGATATTTTCCAATAAATTAATACCCAAATAAAACAGAGGAGCTTCGTCACTCATTTGTCAATTTATTAAAGGTAATGTAATGATGGGTGACCCGTCTATGTCGAGAGCTGTGATTATTATTTCCAACATTACAGAGATTCAAAACTGGTACCTGTATCCACGTTCTTACCCGCTCATTACTGTAACTGAAATAATAATAATGTGTTTGTTTTGTACTTTTGGCTGGGACAGATAGATGTGGGGGGGAGGGGGCAGACAGACAGACAGACAGACAGACAGACAGAGTAACAGACAGACAAACAGACAGAGTTGTAGTAGTAGTATTTGTATCATCATTAATAACATAATTACTGTCATCATCATCATCATCTCCCCCATTATACGAGACATTATAAGCTATCAATTATAATAATCTCGGGTCAAATATTCCTAAAAGGCACAAGTTAAAGGAACCAGACGGGAGGTCATTTAGCTCTCTACAGCCTCCTGTCATAAAGGTGCTTCATTAACGAGTGTTGAAGGTAATTAGTGAGCAGGAATATCCAATTAAGGACCCGAGCACCAGTTGGTATGGACAGCTAATTACATTTGAACATTTTTTTTCTTCTATTTATCATTAATAGAGTGGGAATGAAAAGATGAGTGGGAGTGGGGTGGGTGAGAGGGGGGTGGGGTGGGTGGTGAGAGGGAGGGGATACGGTTGAGTGGGATAGGTGTAGGTGAGAGGCGATGAGGCTGGGTAAAGGGCGGATGAGTGGGAAGGTGATATGGTGGAGAGGGTGAAGGAGGAGGAAAGGAATAATTAGAAGAGACAGAAAGAGAGAGAGAGAGAGGGAGAGAGAGAGAGAGAGAGAGAGAGATGCAAAGTTAAATGGGAAGCGAAAAGTTATAGATAAACAGAAAGAAGGAAAGAAACTAAACAGATAAGAAAGTTGAATAAGCTGAAAGATAGAGAGAGCGAGAGAAAGAGAGAAAGAGAGAGAGACAGAGAGAGAGATGGAAAGATAGAAAAAAATCGACATAAACAACTAAATATAGACTAAAAATCACCTTGGAAAAAAATAATAATGAAACGAAAAACATCAAATTTTTATATATTTATATTTTTAATCCACCACACATCTCCCTGTAACTGGAACTAAACATTAAAGCCCCATTATCTTCTTGAATACAATGTTGAAGGAAAGTCAATAGAGTTAAATACGTTGGAGTAAAGATTCATATTATTTTCGTTGGTTCTAAATATTTGTGTTTTAAGGTTTTGTGTTTAGGAGGAGTAGATAAACATATTTAGATAAACATTGGTATTTTTTTCACACCATCTAAAGATATCATAAGCGTTCTGTTTAATTAAATAGATAAACATTAATGATAAGACTTCTATGGTCTAATTATAGTTATTTTTAAGTCATTTATATAAACAAATAATTAACTAATAACATTACGGCTTCTGGGAATTAAAGTTGAGAATATAAATCATTTTTGTTGGGTCTAATGAACAAGTCTTTTTCTTTTGTTATGTAATATTTTTTTTTTACTGAATTCTTTTGCAAATAATGAAGTAAAAGTTAATTTATTATTTGGAAGTTGTAAGAAATTTTTTTCCTCCTAACTTTACCAAATACTTTTATTGAGTAATTAAGTCACATAATTCATCTGTTTTAGTTAGAATTAATTTAACTTAAATTTTAAATTGTTCTTCCCTTAAAAAGATATTTTACGAGTTATTAAACTAATAATTGAAAAAATACCATTTGTTGTATACATGAAGACAAATTTTATTCATTAAAAACTACCATATGCCATATAAGATAAATTAATAGGTAAAAATTATTTAAAACAATATCACCCCGAACACGATGTTGTTGTTGATGGTCAAATGAGCTTCCAATGATAAATTTTTCATTACTCATTTGACAACAGAGTAACTCACTGGTCCGTTATAAATACATCACCATGTTGCTCGCTCAGTAATTGTCAACATCAGAGAGAGAGTTCTGTGTGTGAGTGTGAGTGTGTGTGTGTGTGTGTGTGTGTGTGTGAGTGAGTGTGTGTGTGTGTGTGTGTGTGTGTGTGTGTGTGTGTGTGTGTGTGTGTGAGAGAGTGAGTGTGTGTGTGTGTGTGTGTGTGTGAGTGTGTGTGTGTGTGTGTGTGTGTGTGAGAGAGTGAGTGTGTGTGTGTGTGTGTGTGTGTGTGTGTGAGAGAGTGAGTGTGAGTGTGTGTGAGTGTGTGTGTGTGTGTGTGTGTGAGAGAGTGAGTGTGTGTGTGTGTGTGTGTGTGTGTGTGTGTGTGTGTGAGTGTGTGTGAGTGTGTGTGTGTGTGTGTGTGTGAGAGAGTGAGTGTGTGTGTGTGTGTGTGTGTGTGTGTGTGTGAGTGTGTGTGTGTGAGTGTGTGTGTGTGTGTGTGTGAGTGTGTGTGTGTGAGTGTGTGTGAGTGTGTGTGTGTGTGTGAGTGTGTGTGTGTGAGTGTGTGTGTGTGTGTGTGTGTGAGTGTGTGTGTGAGTGTGTGTGTGTGTGTGTGTGTTTTCTTTAAGGGTCTCTCTCTGTTATGGTTCGGTTACTGTGAAATTACAGTGTTTACAAAGCTTAAATTAACTGGTAATTAATGGTCACTACAGAATACATATATATTGTATATATCATCCTGAACTCACTCTCTCTCTCTCTCTCTCTCTCTCTCTCTCTCTCTCTCTCTCTCTCTCTTTCTCTTTCTCATTTACTCAGTCTATCTGTTTATTTTTCCATCTTTATCATTCTTTCTTATCTCTCTCCGTCTCTCCTTCGTGGCACAATAACACCAAACAACACAACACTGATTTTACCTTCATTTCTATTCCCGGACTATCAGCGTTGGACACGGACAGAAATAACCAAGTCTTTAAAGGAGATGGCTAGTGAGGTGTGTGTGTGTGTGTGTGTGTGTGTGTGTGTGTGTGTGAGTGTGTGTGTGTGTGTGTGTGTGTGTGTGTGTGTGTGTGTGTGTGTGTGTGTTCGGTATTTTTAATGTTTTATATATTTATACATTTAACCCTTTGACGACGATGATTTAAACCTTTGATGATGATTTAACCCTTTGACGATGAATTAACCCTTTGACGACGATGATTTATCCCTTTGATGATGATGATTTAACCCTTTGACGATGATGATTTAACCCTTTGACGACGATGATTTAACCCTTTGACGATGATGATTTAACCCTTTGACGACGATGATTTAACCCTTTGTTGATGAATTAACCCTTTGACGACGATGATTTAACCCTTCGATGATGATTTAACCCTTTGATGATGAATTAACCCTTTGACGACGATGATTTAACCCTTTGACGATGATGATTTAACCCTTTGACGACGATGATTTAACCCTTTGTTGATGAATTAACCCTTTGACGACGATGATTTAACACTTTGACGACGATGATTTAACCCTTTGATGATGAATTAACCCTTTGACGACGATGATTTAACCCTTTGACGACGATGAATTAACCCTTTGACGACGATGATTTAACCCTTCGATGATGATTTAACCCTTTGATGATGAATTAACCCTCTGACGACGATGATTTAACACTTTGACGACGATGATTTAACCCTTTGACGACGATGATTTAACCCTTCAGGACTCAAAAGATTAATTGAATATATGGAAATGCGTCTTGATATATACAGGTATATCTCCCTTAATTGAACAGGTGAGAGGGTATGAGTTATTTAATGCGTCACTTACAGGTACGACTTAAAGAGAGATTTTATAGCTCCTGGTGGTGAATTTTATCCCTTATTTATACGTATCTACCTATAGTGAAACCTCTATTTAACGGACTATATGTAGGGGAAAATCCGTTATAACGAGGATCTGTTAAATGTAAAACCTCCATATAATGAACTATATACTGATGCAAGTCCGTTATATCGAGGATCCGTTAAATGCGAAACTTCCATATAATCAACTATATAGCGAGTGATGTAATTCCGTTATATCAAGGGTCTATTAGATGTGAAACCCCCATATAACGGATTACATGACGAGAGAAATCCGTTATATGGAGGTTTCACTGTATCTCACTACGGGATAAATATGGATTCTCAAGACTTCTTAAGTGTATATAATACCTGCCTTAATTGGATGTAGGAGAACGTACTTACCTGTCTAACGTAGAGATGCGATGAAAATAAGGATTCTTTAAGCCTCTTACCTTAAATGTTCACCTCTAGATTGGATTTATTGTTAGAGAAATTAATTTACCTCCTCTCATAGAAGACATCACACCACACCACACCACACTACTACACCATACCACACTACACCATACCACACTACACAAAAAATGATTCTCTCGTTAATTGGATATTTGGCGACACCTTTAAATAGACTCACCTAAACTGGAGACTCAATTTTTTTTTATTTATTTATTGGGCACTCCCCTACATCCTTGTGTAAGGTGAAGCGCAGAAGCGTTTATAGCGCCCCACAGGGAAGCATTCTAAGTTCATGCTTGCCTTTATGTCTCATGAGTTAAGGGCGTAGAAGCCTGAAGAGTCAGTGGTTTATGCCGTCAAGTTATTGGAAGCTCCAACAACTTGTCCCTGATTACGAATTCGCAACTTTCGATTTACATCAGGTACCTACTTTACTGCTAGGTGAACAGGGACTTATGGGGGCTAGGAAGTAGGTCCAAACAACTTCCACCGGCCCGGGAATCGAACCCGAGACTCAATAACACCATTAAATCCTTCGTTTTAATTAATCTAACCTAACCTAACCTAACCTAACCTAACCTAACCTCACCTAACCTAACCTAACCTAACCTAACCTACGATAAAAACAAAAATATCGTACAAACATTAAATAGGCAGCTGGATATGACGTGACCTACTTAAGACATCAAGTTGTTGTTTTTCTTGTTTGTTTGTGTTGGGCATATTGGTGTGTGTGTGTGTGTGTGTGTGTGTGTGTGTGTGTGTGTGTGTGTGTGTGTTTCTGTTTAATCTCTCTCTCTCTCTCAATATCCCACCGCTGTTAACAGGCTTTCAGAAATCTATAGACGGTTTTTCGGTCTATTTCTTTCTCTTTTCTGTCCTATTTCATTAAAGTGACAGATGGCTGACAGGTTTCCAGGCTGCCGTAAACGGATTTAGAGTATTTCTGTCTGATTTTCTTTCTTTCTGTTTTTTTCCGTCACTTCCCAAGGAAAGCTTTTCTTTTTTATTAAACAAGTTGTGTAAATTGTTTTCTCTAGTTTAGTTACCGGTCTTTCAACGCGCCGAGGAGGAGATTGGCTGTCTGTCTGTCTGTGTCTGTCTGTCTGTCTGTCTGTCTGTGTCTGTCTGTCTGTCTGTCTGTCTGTCTGTCTGTCTGTTCTAGTATTCCCGTCATCTTCTTTACTAACAAGATGAATTAATTGATTTCGTTTTATCTATTTACGGTAACAACGTAGAGAGAGAGAGAGAGAGAGAGAGAGAGAGAGAGAGAGAGAGAGCTACCTACCTATGGTTCAGTTCACCAAATTCGACTCATAATTATTCACGTGGACCTGATTAGACATGACATTTGCTGTCCTGTTTTGACACAACCATCACAACGTTGGTTACCGAATTTACCAATGTTAATATACGTATTTTATTTAACTTAATTAGCTTTATGAGGACGTATCTAACTTCCTCAATTTAAGCTACGACATAAATGGATTCTCTAAGGTTCATAACTATTAATTATTTTTTTTTTTGCCTTATCCAGCAATGTAGGAATGTATTTAACTGAATATTTTAAGCTAAGGTGCAAATGTAGATTCTCAAAGATTCCTACGTTATTTTATTTTTCATTATCCTGAGATTTAAGAACGCATCTTCGTGATTTTATTTAAGCCTTTGCAGATGATGGTTTAACCCCTTTTGTGGAATATGGTTTTACCCCTTTTGTGGTTGATGGTTTAACCCCTTTTGTGGTTGATGGTTTAATCCCTTTTGTGGATGATGGTTTAACCCTTTGACGACAATGATTTAACTTTGAGCATAATTATTTAACCCTTAGACGACGATGGTGTTACCCTTTGACGACGATGATTTAACCCTTTGAGAACGATGATTTAACCCTTTGACCACGATGATTTAACCCTTTGAGAACGATGATTTAATCCTTTGACCACGATGATTTAACCCTTTGAGAACGATGATTTAACCCTTTGAGAACTATGATTTAACCCTTTGACCACGATGATTTAACCCTTTGAGAACGATGATTTAACCCTTTGACCACGATAATTTAACCCTTTGAGAACGATGATTTAACCCTCCAGGACTCGAAGAATTAAGTAACTACAAGTAGACACATTCACCAATCTTCGTAAGTTCATTTTCCTCCCTATGAACCAGAGGCAGGAGAACTTAACTCGATACATCAAAGACTGTAAACAATTTCTACGGCATCTTTAGTCTCCTAACTTGGCAATATTGACGAAGTGAAAAATATATTATGAATTTGTTTAGTTCAGCGTTTGGTAACTTGCAACACATCCCCTATTCTTCTTGATCTCAGTTCCTCCTTTTTCTCTTCTCTGCTCTTCTCTCCTCTTACCCTATTCCCTTCATCATACTTTGTTCTCCTCTCCTCTTCTCACCCACCTCTTCCCTCCTCTCCCCATTCCCCTTACTACTTCTTAATCATCTCCCCTCTTTCCACTCCTGGCGCCTGAGGAAAAGAAATGAGGGTGAGAGATAGAAAAAAAGGGAGGTATGAGAGAGAGAGAGAGAGAGAGAGAGAGAGAGCTAAATATAAGTTGTCAGGGAGTGATAGAATGAAAGATAGAGTGAGAGTGAGTGAGCGAGGAAGAGAGACACACACACACACAAGCAGAGAGAGAGAGAGAGAGAGAGAGAGAGAGAGAGTCTCATTGACAGCTACTAAGATCCATGAGCATAGTTCATAAACTCCTACAGAAGCGTTCGTGTTTTATCAAGACGGATTCTGCAGCATGTTGAAAATGAGATAGAGAGAGATGAACAGAGACAGTGAGAGAGATTAACAGAGGCAGAGAGTGAGAGAGATTAACAGAGGCAGAGAGTGAGAGAGATTAACAGAGGCAGAGAGTGAGAGAGATACGAAGAGAGAGAGAGAGAGAGAGAGAGAGAGAGAGAGAGAGAGAGAGAGAGACAGACAGACAGACAGATAAAGAGAGAGCGAGAGATGCTGAGAGATAGAGACAGAGAGAGAGAGAGAGAGAGAGAGAGAGAGAGAGAGAGAGAGAGAGAGAGAGAGAGAGCATCACCGGCGCACCCCCGTAGGCGTCACGGAGTCGGCCACGGAGGCTGAACTGATGTCAGTCTTGGTGGTGGCGGCAGCGAGCACGGACCTCCCCGCTACCCGTCTCTTCCGCCACGTCACTGAGGTGTTGGTCCTTGCCACACCTTCTGCTGTCACTCCTGGCCACACCTCCCTCCTGCTGCCACACCCCCTGTTGTCACTCCTAGCTCCTGTGGCCACACCTCCCTCTTGCTGCCACACCTTCATCCTATTGCCATTCCCCCCTCCGGTCACTCCTAGCTCCTGAGGCCACACCTCCCTCCTGCTGCCACACCTTCTTTCTACTGCCACACCTTCTTCCTGCTGCCACACCTCCTTCCTGCTGCCACACCTCCCTCCTGTTGTCACACCTCCCTCGTGGTTCCTGCTGCCACACCTTCCTATTGCCACACCTCCTGCCCTCCCGCTGCCGCACCCCCTTCCTTCTGCCACATCCCTTCCTTTTGCCACACCTCTCCCCTCCTGTCACACCTCTCTTGCTACCACACCCCCTTCTTTCGCCTTAACCCCTTCTCCTGCCACATCCCTCCTCCTGCCACACCCCTCCTCCTGCCACACCCATCCTCTTGCTATACCACACCTTTTGTTGCCATACCTCGTTCTGCATCCCTCTGCTATCACACCTTCCTGCCAGTACCACACACACACACTCACACACACTCACACTTCCCCCAAACACACACACACTCACACGCACACACACACACACACACACACACACACACACACACACACACACACACACACACACATATCTCGGTTAACATGAACGTCGGCTCATAGTTACGTACATAAACAGTGAAAGACTTAATCTCCTCTCCCCCGCAGTGACTATTTGAACAGTCGAGCTGAACTACGGTGAAAAGAACACAACAAACTCCAACAGTGTTTATACTTGAGTTTATGGACGTAAATATATATGGTAGCGTCTTGGTGATAGGGTAAAAAGGTCTTGTATGGTGATGTGAAATTTAAAAAAACATTGGAAAAGTAAATGACGAAGTGAAATGTATCTGAAATGATGGAAAACCTATGAAGTGGCGTAAAACTACTACTATTACTACTTCTACTACAACTACTACTACTAATAAAAGTGTCTGAGGGTCGGCGATCATAGCCCTCCACTGTAAACATTTCCAGGATAAAAAGAAAAAACTAATTAAATAATATATATAATCATAACACCATTTCAGAGTTATGTATAAGTGGAAACAGTTTATAAAGTAAAAGAAAAAAAAAAATGTCTTCAAGATAGACTTAGTAAACTTTTGAGATACAACTTTGAAACACAAGATAATTTACATCATTTGTTTGAGGTGAGTCATAGTGAAGTTATTCGTAGTTTTAGGCTCGTGGTGTTTGTGTTTATATATGGTATTTGTTTAAGGGCTATGGTCTAATTGTATATATGCTATAGTGACGATACGTAATATCTCTCTCTCTCTCTCTCTCTCTCTCTCTCTCTCTCTCTCTCTCTCTCTCTCTCTCTCTCTCTCTCTCTCTCTCTCTCTCTTAATTTATCTGTACATAACTGAAGGTCACAGAGGTTAAATCAAGGTCATGTTAAATTAAGCAACAAAGTGGGTTAAAAGTTTATCAGGAGGTTTTAGTAGGTGAGAGAAGCTATGGTTACGTTCTGTTCGAGTAGGTCAAATAATTTAGGTTTTTGTATAGTTAGGTCACGTTATATCAGTTAAGGACGACCACAAGTTGACACGAGAGGTCATATTAGGTCAATTAACTTAATAAGGTCAAGTTAACAAGAGATGTCACGTAAGTTAGGTCACGTTAGGTTATGTAAATTTGTTTACTTTAAGCCGTATGATTTAGGTCACTTAATGTTAGATAATTTAGGTCAGATCAGTTTAGGTCACGTCATTATTAGGTCAGAGAGATTACGTCAATTTACACCACAACTTCACACAAGAGTGGTCACCTTAGGTCACATGAGGCCACAAGCTGACACGAGAGAGGTCATGTGAAGATGGAATTCTCTGGCTGGGTCCTGTTAGGGCAAATATGAAAGGTCATCTTAGGTCACATGAACACAGATAACCTCAGGTCATCCAAGACAAGATAAACCTCTATAGCATAAGTCAAGGCTCCCCGAAGTTGGACGGATGAAGGTAATCTATTTCCCCCCTCCTTACCATCCCTCCTCCTCCCCCACCTTACCCTCCTCTCTCACCCATCACCCCCTCCCCCCCATACCCCCTAACAAGTGTAGCGGAAAGACGTAGGCAGACTTAGAGAGCCTTAGATAAATGGAACTTGCCTGGCCGGAGTTTTAAGCCAGCAGCTGAGTGGATGAACTTTTTCAAACAAAACAAAAAAAACTTCTTTAAATTATTGATAAAGATGTCCCGAGGTGGTATGAGTGTTGGAATGTTTTTGTTGTGTATATTTGTTTTGTTTTTGTACCGGGAGATGTTTAGTTGTGTATATCTTTCAGTGTTGATGGGTGATTCAGTAAGGGCAGGTTTAGTATCTGTGGAAGGTGCTGAGAGAGAGAGAGGGAGAGAGAGAGAGAGAGAGAGAGAGTATAGATTGTATAGTATATTTAGAAAGAAAGAGAAAGAAAATAGAGAGGAAGATAGAAAGAAAGATTAATAAGAATGTAAAGAGATTAACAAGGAGATAAATAATATAAGTAGAGAACAGAGATAGAGAAAGGAATAGAGGAAAATAAATATATAGAAAGAAACATAAAGAGAGCGAAAATTGAACAAAGGAGAGAGAGAGAGAGAGAGAGAGAGAGAGAGAGAGAGAGAGAGAGAGAGAGAGAGATCCTTCACCTCATCATTCCACCTCACAGACTAAAGCTTAAGCATCCTACTGCGATAACTGGCCAAGCGAGTAATTCCCCTTATCCCTGTGTGGCTGTATTCACCACCACAACCCACTCACCTAACCCACTCACTCACCCCACCCACAACATCCTCCAATAATCACACACTCGGTCGCATACAATAGATTTCATCTCTGTAAAATCTCCTTCTTACGCTAAAATCAAATATCATTAACGTTTCCAGGTCACTGTGTGTGTGTTGTCTGGGCAACTTTACAACCTCTCAGAAGACGAACTTATGAGAGAGAGTGATCTCAAAACATGTTATTAAATACTGAGTTCAGACTTGTGTTTACGTTAAAGCCCGTATCTCTTATTACTAAGGGTACACCGGGAGCTGTTTGTTGCTTCTCGAGATCATCTAAGGAGATATTTCTTAAACTGTTACCGTATTAAGGTCACAGTTTAAACGGCTTGTGATATTATGTTTGTATACAAGACGAGAGACGACTCGACCAGATACCCTGAAAGCTATTACTATCGAAATAAAATCTTTACGCCTTCAAGTCACAATTTTATCCCATCAATTTAAACGACTTGGGTGTCTTGAGTGAACCTCCTAAAATATCTTTCTCACCTTTTCCAAAAATTGACAAGAATCACATTTTCTTTTAGGGGGAAACATCGCCTCAAGATGAAATTATTTTTACCTCTATAAGACTACAAGTCATGCTATTCACCGACACCACCTTCTGATATCCTGAAGAAGGTGAAACCAAATCAGGAATGTCTAAAGTTAAAGTATTGAAATAATCCCAATGGTGCTGAATTATGTCGGGAGTCAAAGATGTTGTTTTGTGTTTGTGTAAGTATAAATGTGTGTGTGTGTCGTGTCGTGTGTGTCTGCATGTACAGGAGAATGAAGACAAGAACACAGAGTAAACTAATATAATAACTAATAATTAATTCACCTGTCTCCCTTACCTGACATGAACGACACGAAAGCAATAACGTTAAGTAACTCTCCCGTCCCCGACCAAGCTCTGTAACAGAACTGATTTCCACATCATTTGCAAGTTTATGGGAGAGAGAGAGAGAGAGAGAGAGAGAGAGAGAGAGAGAGAGGACAAAAATAATCCTCAAGTGGTATTTTTTTTTTTCCCTTGACCATAGACTAAGTAGAAAAGTAGGTCCCATGGCCCTACCTGCGTCCTTACGTCAGGGATATAGCGCCCCCACTGAATACTAAGTCTTTGGGACACTAAAAGGTGGACGCTTGGAGGTATACAGGATGGTCGGTCCTACACTCAATCAACTTCACTAGGTAACCATTTACAGCTGGACGGGTTGTAAGTGCCCCTTTGGGATCAAACCAGCGGACCTATAGAAGAGAAGATGAGTATTTGTATCTACCCGGCCACGTCACTCTTCACCACAGACTGTTAACTAGGCATTAAGTACTCTTGATGTTGTGTCTGAACAATAACTTCAAAAAGGCTACGTGAGACGAAAGGAAACTCGGTATGCAAATTCATATCACTAATTCTTAATCTAAGTTAAAATAAAATCTGTTTTTTTCATCGTCCATTAACAGTTTCGATCAAAATTACACTCCGGAATTTTGGCAGCAGCTTCCATATTAATTCTGGTGGGAATACGAACATCGAAAAAATTAGGTGAATAAGGAAAAATTATCCGATAACAGGAATTTTGACGGAAACAGAAATTTAAACGGAAATAATTTTTTGCGGAAACAAATTTTGAAGGGAACGACAAAGGATTTTTTGCGGCGCATAAAAATTATGGCTTGAATACTGAACATATTTTAAGAACATCAAAAATTTTGGCGAAATCAAAGAAATCATGACGAGTGAATATTATTTTTTTTTTTGGGGGGGGGGGGCGGGAGGGATACGGAAACATACACAAATTTTTAGCGGGAAGATACAAACACACAAAATTTTGGCGGGAAATATACAAACAAGTTTTTGGCGGGAAGATATACCCACATAATTTTGGGCGGGTAAACAAATTTTGGGTGGAGATTATTTATTCCCTCGCTGATTGTTCTCGTCTGGATATGCAAATGGAGATTAATGAACTAGTGAAAAAAATAATAATTCTGGCTGTAAGATATAAAAAAAAAAGCCGAGGTGGTTATCGTGGCGCTATCGTAAAGTTATAGTGTCTGTGGTTAGGTTAGGTTAGGTTACGATAATTATATCATCTCGGTGATGCGTCTGGGGGGGGGGGGGTGAGAAGGGAGGGGGATAGTGAGAAGTAATGGTGGGAGGGAGGGAAAGACGGAAGGGGCAAGGGACGGAGGTGAGAGAAGGAAGGGAAGGAAGGAGGGAGGGAAAAACAGAAGAAGGATGGGGGAGGAGAGAGGGAAGAACGGAGGGATGTAAGGAGAGAGAAGGAGGGAGGGACGGGGCGAGGAAACAAAGAGGGAAGGATGAAGGGAGGGAAGAACAGAAGGAGGATGGGGGAGGAGGTAGGGAAGAACGGAGAGAGAAGGAAAGATGGAAAGGAAGGAAGGAAGGAGGGAGGAAGGAAGGAAGGAGGGAGGAAGGGGAAGCCAATGAAGACATATTATAGTATTATTCTAGTCCAGTAATCTGAGGAAGGTGACATAAGTCGGATGGCGCCTCTGTGTGTGACCTAACTGATTGCTGAGTGTTTGATTGATCGAATGAGGGATTGAGTGACCTGAATGGGTGGGCCAGTGATTGAGTGACCGAATGAGTAGGTGAGGGATTGAGTGACCTGAATGAGCGGATAAGTGATAGAGGGAGTGAGTAATTGAGTGACCTTAATGAGTGAATGAGTGAACGAATGAGTGACCTGACTGACCTGACTGACTGACTGACTTAACTGAAACAACCCTCACTATCTCATAAATAAAACAGAAGAAAGTCAATATTTTTCTTTTCTTATACATTCCGCTAGACTTAAATTCACTCTACCTTGATTGTGTTCAGGTCAATGTTCTACCCTTCAAAAATATCACCAACCACCCCGTCACTACAACCCACCACGCAGGTATAAATTAACAAGGCAACAGACACATACGTTACCAAAATCACTTACAGTAGTCACACGTGTTTGGAAATATCTACATAAATTCTATATACACATACAATCTCTCTATAATCCTATCATGTAGATTATTATGTATTAAAGGTTTTAATTATATTCAAGGAAGCACCACTATATAACTCAGCGGGTATATAATTAAATTTTCTTACAGTCGTGTTTGTGAAAGAGATGTATTTTTTCCATCCTAATTTGAGGTCTCTGTGTTTCAAGGTGTTTGGTGTGAATGTAAGTTAGGGCAAAATGTGTATATTAATATTATTATTATTACTTTTAATCCCTTCAGGAGGATTTTCCCCACATCACATCACCTTTCGATCTTCACTTCTCTAAGAAAATCATGTTTAATTCAGTAGCCTCTCTGGTGATGAATATTTTTATGCGAATCTTAGTCGATATCTTTTCTTTCCTGTGATATCGTTCAGAAGAGATGATGATGAAATTGAACGAAGAAATTACGAATAGTTTCTTTCGTTTTAGATTCGTATTGTCTTGTAATCATTCGTAACTTCTTGATTGTTTATTGTGTTTAAGTCATGTTTACTAATGTGAGATTATCATTGATGACAACAGCTAAATTATTTTCTGTAAGTATGTGTGTCTAGTGTTTAAAAAAAACCTACGTACATTACCTCAAGTTTTCCGTGTTATATTTCATCTGCTAAGATTCTGATCATTCTGCCATGTTATTCAGAAACTTGTGAATTTATATATAACTTTTATCCAGGCGTCGATTTTGTTTTATTTTCCGTCATTTTGAATTTAATTTAATCTTTTACCATTAATTATCTCCAGCTCCATATGCCCCTGGCTGCTGCGGCGCTAAGATGGAATTCATAACCATTCATAATCATTCATAATCATTCATAATCATTCATTCATTCATTCTATCCAGGAGCATTATGTCCCTTAATCTTTATATTACTTGTAGATCTGTTTACCTACACAACGGGACCCAGCACGGAGCCTTGTGGTACGCCGCTATTTTCGTTCTTTCCAATAAATATTTCTCTATTACTATTCTTTATTTCTTGTTTATAATTCATCTTCTTATGAACCCAATTGCTGGGTTTTTTTCCTCTGATCCCAAGTATGGCCAATATAGCTATCAATCTCCAGTGTTGTTTTGTGTGTCTGTTTGTTTATTAAATCTAGATGGAGAAAATCAAATAGCTTCCTTTGCTCATAAGTCTAAAGTGTCCTTCAAGATGCTTAAACAACATCCCTTACCTCGAAGCTCGTGTCCCGTATCACCTATAAGTCTGTGTTACTCTAAATGACTCACCAATTCGTGTGTACGTAAATTTACCAACGACAACGGATGTTAAATTAAGCGGCATTTAATCACCGGGGTCCTGTTTAACCCCTAATTTGAATATCGGAATACGATTAACTTTTTTTTTTTTTATTAGAAGTCGAAACAGTTCCTTTATTTTTTTTATTTTTAACTGGTGAATTAAAAACGTTTATTAATGGAGATATATCGTTGGGGTTACATGAAGATTAGGCACCCTTGATTATTATAACTGATAAATATTCTTTATGTTTAATATTTAGGTTAGGTTAGGTTAGTAAAGTTCATCTCCTATATACTGTAGACTCGCCGCTGGAAACTAGCTTACTTCCTAAACTTTGGACATAAATCTATTGTTATTGTGTAATATTATGATCGTTGTGTCGCGAGTTCCCCCCCCCCCCACCTTTTCTCCCCTCCCCTCTTTTCTCCCCTCCCCCCCCCCTCCCCTCCCTCAATACTTAAGCTACCTCTACGTATTTCTTCTCAGTGGAAAATATTAGGTTAGGTTAGTGTTAGGTTAGGTTAGTGTTAGGTTAGGTTAGTGTTAGGTTAGGTTAGGTTAGTGTTAGGTTAGGTTAGGGTAGTGTTAGGTTGCGTTAGGTAAAGTAATGATCGCTGTCTCGTAAGTTTCCCTCCTCCGTGTAAAACATTATGCCGGTAAGGTGACGTAATTGAGCGAGTTGGGGGAACTTTGTGTGTCAGGAAGTTATGTTGGGGGAAAAGTTAATTAGTTTATACCTGTATATGGACCGAGCGGGTGTTGCCAAGTGTATACCGGGAATTACTGATGTTTATTAACCCTTTGAGTCCTGAAGGGTTAAATCATTGTCGTCAAAGGGTTAAATCAACGTCAGGGTTAAATCATCGTCATCAAAGGGTTAAATCATCGTCATCAAAGGGTTAAATCATCGTCGTCAAAGGGTTAAATCAACGTCATCAAAGGGTTAAATAAACCTTTTGTAAGTACCTTTATAACCACCAATCTTCTTAATTCCGAACACCTACATACAGACGAGCAAAAACTGTAGCCACCACCACCCATACAGATATCATGTATGAAAAAAAATATACCACTACATATTGATATATTTCACTATCCTATATTGACACAAACTGACATAAAACCTCGAGTAATAATCCTAAATAAATCCTTCTCCTACAAATTGAAGGTTTTGGTGTAGACGGAAGGATATTGGATCGTCTCCTCATTATGCCTTGTCAGTTCGAGATTATTTGAGCAGAGTGTTTCCTGAAAGATGGATCGGTCGAGGATTACGCCGCCATTTGGGAACCACTCCTCCCTCTCCCTCTCCTTGGCCACCACAGAGCCTTGACCTTTCGTTGTCTTGAGGAGAGTGTGGGAGAGAGAAGGATATTTAAACAAATGAAGCTCTGAAATGGAATATTATTCAATGATTTTAATAAGGTCACTCGTAATATACTCAAAAGAATATCACATCATATATGAAGACGTATTATAATAACGCTATAACAGACAGACACAGACAAACAGACAAACAGACAGACAGACAGACAGACAATTTGATACACTGATGAAAACTATTATTAGTTTGTGTCAATATGTAATCAAATATTTCTTTCATATTATCTTTATTTAAGGTGACAGACTTTTTGACCATCCTGCACAGTCAGCTGCTAAAGTCCGTTCGTCTCTCTCAGTGAACCACGAACCCCTCAGAGATTTAGACTTCATGTTTCAGTCTACTGCTTCGGGTTCACCAGTCTGAATCTCTCGGGGGTTCGTGGTTCAGGGGGAAAGACGTACAGACTTTAGAAGTTAACTTTAAATAGATAATATCAAAACTATCTATGATTTCTACTCAAGGGACACATCCAGTCGAGTTAAAGCTTGAACTGGGGTCGAACTGTGGCAAGAGAAGTGAAAGCGATCGAGTGTCGAATCAACCATACTGACTTCTTGTAAACCGAAAACTTGGTATTCAATTTAATATATCCGTACTGCCCCGAATGAGCTGTCAGGCCTAGAGATCACATTTTGTCGTGTGTGTGTGTGTGTGTGTAGTAACATCACGAAACTTTTCCTATTGGCTTGTGCTTATGGACAATTGAAATTATTATTGTTCGTGTTTTTGTTGTGGAGGAATTTATATCTAATTTTTTATTGTTGTTGTGTGTTTTATTATTAGTGTTGTGTTTCTGTAGTTGTTGAGGTTTGTTTGTTTATTACTTTTATTATTGTTGTGGTTGAGTAATAAAAGGGTGAGTCAAGTGAGAAGTGGTCATGGATGGTCAGGGGGGAGGTCCTGTATACGTCAACAACTCGTGCATACTGGACCACCGAATAATGAAACAATCAACACCCACTAGATCGAAGGTTTTATATGGCACACCAACACCATCCCCTTAAGGAACAAACGTATAATATAAACGCCTCCAAATATCATATATAAACAGTACATAAAGTAAATAAACTGTAAGAGAATCCTGTCAGATATATTTCATAAGGTCATGTTATTTATTTGATCAAGTGTTCGAAACTTGATGATACTCTCATGTTTAAATTCAAATATATTTAATAGAGTTTTCTCATTTTACCAATTTGTTCCTACATATAAATTTTCACACACACACGCACACGCACAGAGAGAGAGAGAGAGAGAGAGAGAGAGAGATACGTTCATTCGCTCGCGTCAGTTAGGGTCACCAGAGCTGGTAATTAAGTTGCAACTGAGGTATTTCCACAGGTGTGTGTGTGTGTGTATGTGTGTGTGTGTGTGTGTGACAACCTTGTTACGAGACAGGGCCAGTGGCGCCACTCATCAATACTTCATTATTGGTTCTTGGCCTGACCTCATCCGCTCCCTTCACGCAGTCCGCTACATTAATGGTGTGTATTGAGTCCGCTAATGGAGGCTAGTTATTGAGTCCACTATATTATTGGTGTGTATTGAGTCCGCTAATGGAGGCTAGTTATTGAGTCCGCTATATTATTGGTGTGTATTGAGTCCGCTAATGGAGGCTAGTTACTGAGTCCGCTATGTTATTGCTAGTTACTGAGTCCGTTATATTGATGTTGTGTATTGAGTCCGCTATATCGAGGATGGTTGCTGAGAGAGAGACAAGATAGAGAGAAAAAAGAGATATCTCAATACAGGCAAAATAGAGAGGGAGAAAGAGACTGTATTCACCTCCTATACTGTATGTTAACAAAAACACAAAGTATTTTTCCATCCAATTCCGTCTCTATAAAGTCTTTGTCAGCGGCGGCATCTCAGGGAAGAGGGTGAGATAGGAATCGTGTTTGAGACCTCGCTAATGTGAGACTGAGAGAGAACCCGGAGCTGGGAGGTAGAGAGAGAGTGGGGTGGGGGGAGGTAGTGAGAGGGAGGGTGGGAAGTAGTGAGAGGGAGGGTGGGAGGTAGTGAGAGGGAGGGTGGGAGGTAGTGAGAGGGAGGGTGAGAGGTAGTGAGAGGGAGGGTGAGAGGTAGTGAGAGGGAGGGTAGGAGGTAGTGAGAGGGAGGGTGGGAAGTAGTGAGAGGGAGGGTGAGAGGTAGTGAGAGGGAGGGTGAGAGGTAGTGAGAGGGAGGGTGGGAAGTAGTGAGAGGGAGGGTGAGAGGTAGTGAGAGGGAGGGTGAGAGGTAGTGAGAGGGAGGGTGGGAAGTAGTGAGAGGGAGGGTGAGAGGTAGTGAGAGGGAGGGTGGGAAGTAGTGAGAGGGAGGGTGGGAGGTAGTGAGAGGGAGGGTAGGAGGTAGTGAGAGGGAGGGTGGGAGGTAGTGAGAGGGAGGGTGGGAGGTAGTGAGAGGGAGGGTGAGAGGTAGTGAGAGGGAGGGTGAGAGGTAGTGAGAGGGAGGGTGAGAGGTAGTGAGAGGGAGGGTGGGAGGTAGTGAGAGGGAGGGTGAGAGGTAGTGAGAGGGAGGGTGAGAGGTTTTAAAGGGTTCGATAAATATTTAGCTGGTTGATGAATCTTCTTCCTCATCCTCCTCCTCCTCTTCCTCCTCGTCTCTTCCTCCTCTTCCTCCTGTTCTCTTCTTTTTCCTCCTCCTCTTCATCCTTTCTTTTTTCTCTCTCTTCCTCTTCCTTTTTCTCTTCCTCATCTTTTCTTATCATTTCTACATCTAATCTTCGCCTTCTTCCTCCGTCATTATTTTTCATCTTCCTCTCCTCCTCCTCCTCCTCCTCCTCCTCTCTCTCTCTCTCCTTCTCCACCTTCATTCAATTTTTTTTCCAATTCAGTAATTGGAGAAGGGAAACATGACACGTCGAGTATGTGACTTCGGTTAGTGTGTGTGTGTGTGTGTGTGTGTGTGTGTGTGTGTGTGTGTGTGTGTGTGTGTGTGTGTGTGTGTGTGTGTGTGTGTGTGTGTGTGTGAAGGGGAGGGGAGAGGGGGGAGGGGGCTCGACCTTCTCTCCTCGCAAAACCTGCTGAAAATAGACAGACAGATAGATAAACAGATAGATAGACAGACAGATGGATAGATAGATAGACAGATAGATAGATAGAGGAATGAATGGGGGAATGGGTTGCTTTAATTAGACCGTATTATCGACACTTACCATACTGTAGTTCCTTCACCCATTAATTATATCATGTTTATTATTAATTACTTTTAACTATTGGCATCATTAAGCTTCTAATCTTGGCTTTCGTCACAGATTCCATTAAGGGTGCGGTGGCTAAGTGGACATAACGCTCGTCTCCTGTCTGTGGTAGTTGTTAGGTTGAGTCCCGGATTATTCTTCCGAGCTTTAAATAGACACCTGACGTTACACTTGAGGAAATGAAGGTGTTTGAGTTCAGTGCCTCCTTGTGTGTTGTCTAGGTGTAGTGTCCATACTATCGGGGTTTTTTAGGACCTACTTTCACTTAATGTCAATACAAATTATATTAAACTTCTATTAATAATTATATCATCCTTTATTACTTTACAATACTAATTATATTAAACAGTCAAAGAAATATATATTATATTTTCATTCATAACTCTAATAAGCTTTCAGCACTTAATATTATATGAGAGAGAGAGAGAGAGAGAGAGAGAGAGAGAGAGAGAGAGAGAGAGAGAGAGAGAGTAGAACACAATTAACATACATAATACACAAGTTACACATCAGCATAATGAGGTTATTACTTGTTTATAATTAGGCCATGAAGCGTGGCCTCATTTACATAATATATATGTATCAGTTATACATATTAATTACTGTATCTTTAATGGTGGCGTGTATTTATATGTATTATGAGAGACATATGTGAGATAAAAGATGAGGAGAGAGAAGGGAAAAAAGACTTAAAGATAAACAAGAGAGAGAGAGAAACACACACACACACACACACACACACACACACACACACACACACACACACACACGGATAGCATTTCTCGCCCGTGTTAAGGGATTGTCAGCCACGCATCGGTCGCCACCATCTACATGAGAAAGCCCCCCATGTCCTACCTCGTTTCTCACCATCTCCACCAGCCAACGGGACAAGGCTATAGTTTGACATGGGTTCTCAATTCACTTGCCAGAACAAATAGGAGCGAGGTGAGATGGAGAGAGAGAGAGAGAGAGAGAGAAATAAGATAGTGTATGTGTTTGTTTATATGTGTGTGTGTGTATGTGTGTGTGTGTGTGTGTGTGTGTGTGTGTGTGTATTTCTAGGCGGGAAGAGATGGGATCAGGTCTGTGGACAGGAGAAATGAAGGACTGACGCGCGCGGGACAGGTTTAAACGCTTGAGCTGGGTGTTGATCGCGGATGGAGGTGGTGCAGAGAAGGAGAGGGGAAATGGATGAAGGGGGTGAGAGATGAGGGATGAAGAGTGGGAGTGAGAGGGACAGGGGTGAGAGGTGAGATTAAGATAAACAAAATGAAGGAGTTGTTGTGATAAAAGAAAGTTGATAGAAACTGAAGTTGACTTAACATAGACGGAGAAGAAGAAGGAGAAGAAGAAGGAGGAGAAGAAGAAGGGTGAGAAGAAGAACTATTACTGCTGTGTGATGGAACTGAGACGTGTTTAAGCAGTAAGATGAGAGAGGCGAGGGTAAGGAGATGGTGTAATCAAGAGATACAATAAGAGAAGAAGGGGAAGGGGAAAGGTAATATGAGATGGTCTGTTCATAATACATAACTCGTGCTGGAGGGAAGTGATTTAAAAGTTTTGGATGGGAATTGAATGATCAGAGGGTAAGGAAAATCAAGTTGGGAAGACATAATTTAAGTTGGGGAGACGAGATTGACAGAACCTGACAACGGAAGAATGTGGTATGGTAATGAAGTAGAGAAGGTATAAACCCTAATAACTGGGAATGACATAAAATGAAAATGAAAGGAAGATTAAAAAAAGGGATAATAATAACAAGATAAATGAGAATGAAGGTGATTATAATTAAGTTTATCTGATTATTCAACTGTTATCAAACCCGCCCCCCCCCCCTTCCCCTGCCCCAGAAGTATGTGGTAGTAACTCTTGATGATGCAACGAAAGAGCCAGGCATCTCAAAACACTACACAACACTTAGGATAATTAACACACTCTAGTTTATGACGTTTTAAAGTGTGGAGACTAACACCACGACCACACTATATGCACCCTCGTAAAATAAAACAAAAATAACAGCACCTGCAACTTTGCTAGATAATGTTACAGACCCAACTGGATGCTGGTGGCAGTGACAGACTACTGCTACTATACTGTACAGCACATATAACCTCGCTTTGATATAGAAGAACCTAGGTACTGTCTCAGAACGTGTCGCAGTGCCTTACACACACACGAAACAAGAGATCTTTGATAATTCCTTTTACGTAACACATTCACAGTCGCGTCTGTAGAAAGTGAATGGTGTAATGCTTATATCCGTTCCATTCACCAGAGATTTACCTCCTTCCGCCAACTGTGACGGGGTGAGCTACTGTATCTTGGCTTCACGTCCACGCCGCACATGGATGACAGTCAGTACAGTCTAATTAATTTTGCTTACTGGCGTGTATTACTCTGTCTATCTGTCTTTCTCTCTGTAGTTCTCTCTGTCTGTTACCCTCCCTCCCTCTCTCCCTCCTTCCCTCCCACCAATACGTAGTCAAGAAGGCGTCTTAATCAAGGTGTAGCTGACTGAGAGCTGCTCTGTGTGTGTGAGTCTTGTGATGACCCCTAGCTAACCCCCACACGCCTCCTCACAATCCCACGCACATAACTTTACACGCCCCTTACGAGCTACACGTACCACCTACACGCCTTCCTTCTAATTCCTCTCCGCGCCATCACAACGCCTCTACGTGCTTCCTAGTCCAATAAAACTCCCCTATAATGCTCACACGACGCTAAAAATACACAAGTTATTTCTGTGTGTGTGTGTGTGTGTGTGTGTTTTTAGGCCAACCAGTGGTTATTATTAGCAGAGAGTGGCCGCTACAGGAGGCACCCCACCTGTGTCTAATTAGTGGAGGTTAGGATTGATACACAAAGTGAGAGGTCTGTGTATGGGGGGGGGGGGGAGATGGGGGGTGGGTGGGTGTTGTCTCATGTAAACAAAGAGAGTATATTGTTGCATTATAATATATGTAGTGTATAATGTGAGCAAATTTGTGTATTATGTGTATGTATGTATGTTGTATCATGTATATTAAGCGTATATTATAGTTTTAACACATTTATACCAGAGTAAGCGTTGTAAGTTTGTATGTATATGTGACCCATTTGAATTTTTAGACAAACTTAATAATATTGTCCCTAGTATCACGTTCAAAATTGAAAGAGAAATAAATGAATCCCTTCCATTTCTTGATATGCTTATCATGAGAAATGGCCAAAACTATAAATTCAAGGTATATAGAAAGCCCACACAGGTAGACAGTTTCATTCACTTTTTATCGACTCACCTTGAGTCTACCAAAATGTCAGTTTTTTCTGTTATGTTCTTAAGATGTCTGCGTATTTGTGACTCTGAATTTATTGACGATGAATTGAAACATTCGTTCTATTGCACATAATCTTGGGTACCCTTCTGTGTTTGTTGATCGTTGTTTTAATAGGGCTAAAAAATCCTTTCATTCCTCTCAAACCAGACAAGTTCCTACACTTAAGAATATTTTGACTCTGCCCTATCGTAATGAATTTGTCCCGTTAGTTCGGTCCCTCAAGCTTCTAAATATTAATGTTGTTTTCAAGTATGACTCAACCATTACTAATATGTTAATAAGGAATAGCCCAAGTTTGAATGTAAATGGTAGTGTTTATTGTATTCCATGTAGCAAATGTAATTGTAATTATGTAGGTCAGACAGGAAAAACACTGCAGCTTAGAATCAAACAACATAAGTATAATATTAGAACTGCATCTGAAAGCAGTGCCTTGTTCGTTCATGTTAGGAATAATAATCACCCCATTGCTTGGGAAAAAAGCTTAGAAGTTTTCAAATCATCTTGTGTCACAGAAAGACTTCTTGTTGAAGCTAGTTTGATTAAGGAATTAAAATCAATAAACCTTAGTGATGGTCAGTTCAAAACTGATAATATGTTACATAAATTTATTTGTCAGTGGCCCAAGGTTAAAAATGCTTTTAAAAACCTTTGATCTAGATGTATGATAGTTATTTTGTGGGTCCCCTTTTTTCTGACCTGACTTGACTAGTCACGTCACCACCCTTCTCTTAAGCTCCTCTACGTGTGTGTTGGTGTGGGGATTAGTGGATGTCATCATTTTGACCTGACCTCATGTTTTTAGGTCACCCTGTATATTTAAGCCTCTCTCTGTCCATGTAATCCAGTTGCCTCTGAAGATGTCTTGAATAAAGACGAAAGCTAAGGTACTCCGTTGTTTCCATTTTCCCGTGTGATTTTATCAAGATTTATCTTATCCACGTTTTCATTGTGGATTTTCATAAAGTATATGTATGTTTATAATGTATACTAACACTCTTGTCTTGTATGATGGTGTATGATGTATACTAATAGATTATTCTTGTATGTTCTGCAGGCGGTGTATGATGGAACACTCACTCACCTTCGTCGGGAAGATGATCATCATGTTCATCTGTGTGGCGTTCACTGTCCTCTCTACCCACGCCTTCGTACCCCCCGCGCCCTCTAGTCACCACGCCTCCCTCCCTGTCACTCCCTCTAACCATCACACCTCCCTCCCTGTCACTCCCTCTAACCCCCACGCCCCCCTCCCTGTCACTCCCTCCAGTTATATAGAAGGCGTGGCAAGAGACCTAGAAGAAGGCGTGGAATCCCTACCTGCTGATTGGCCCGATTCTAAAACGCTCAAGGAACCAGTAAGCCCTCATTGGTCAATAAGCGCCAGGACCAAATGGGCTGACCAATCCCGACAAAGATTCTCCCTCAACGCGGATCATTATTCAAGCTCCGAGGTTTTAAAGATTGATCCAGTGACTAAGAGTTCAAGATCTGATCAAGTAACACCAACATTGCAAGTAAAACCAAAATTGCAAGAAAAAGAAGAATTTACCACATTTACGAGACCAAGTTTACAATACCAGCAAGTGGACAAAGCACCAGCCAACCGCCTTGAGGAACTTCATCAGCTGTCAACACTGTTAAGAAGCTCAGCTAGATTAACTTCCCTCGAAAGTCTCTCTGATGATGACTCTCTACTAACGATTCATTCAAGAGGGTCGCTTCGTTTAGACTCACGACGAACGAGTCTTTTACGTGATCCGACTCATTTCGACTCAAGTTCCGTGGTTGATTCACTGGACGAGGCGCCGACGTACTTGAATGTTCACGATATGATGGTGAACTCTGTAAGGAGCTTAGAGATGGAGTACCCGAGTGAAGTGAACCCTCTAGAGAATGAACACAGTAAAGTGAACCCTCTAGAGAATGAACACAGTAAAGTGAACCCTCTAGAGAATGAACACAGTAAAGTGAACCATCTTGAGAATGAACACAGTAAAGTGAACCATCTAGAGAATGAACACAGTAAAGTGAACCATCTAGAGAATGAACACAGTAAAGTGAACCATCTTGAGAATGAACACAGTAAAGTGAACCCTCTAGAGAATGAACACAGTAAAGTGAACCATCTAGAGAATGAACACAATAAAGTGAACCCTCTAGAGAATGAACACAGTAAAGTGAACCATCTAGAGAATGAACACAATAAAGTGAACCCTCTAGAGAATGAACACAGTAAAGTGAACCATCTAGAGAATGAACACAATAAAGTGAACCCTCAAGAGAATGAACACAGTATAGTGAACCATCAAGAGGAGATTCATATGAGGAAAACGAACCAGGAGAAGATAGAGGAAGATCCCTTCAACCAAGAAGACTACTTAGAGGTGGAACGCGCAGGAGAAGTTATCCACCTCGGTCCAGAAAGTTCCCCATTACATCCTTGGTCCATAGAAGCAGCCAGGAACGTCTCCACATACCTCCTCTACCTCAATGCCACCAATACTTCCGCTACTACCTCCGAGTTCTCAAGGAAGAGAACTCGGGGAGGTTTTCAGAAAGGTACTGGAAGCCGTGAGATGAACTCCGTGAGGGGAAAAAGAAATTCGGTGTTCTCTGAAGGTGTTCTGGGCCGAATTTTCCACGAAGAAAGTTCAAAGAAGGTTAAAAAGAAGGAATTTATGAAAGATTCCTCTGGCCTGGGTGGGTGTATATCGAGGCTGTGTTTATCGTCGATCCAATATTCCTGGGAGAGTGAACCTGAGAAGGGTCCTTACCCCCGCCGAGACATTCGTCTTCCATCTCAGTCTCAGCCAAGAGGGAAGGTACAGTATCTGGACGGTGAGAAATATAATAATTTGTACAAGCAGTTGCAAGAAAGAGTTACGGTTAATACGCATCATGAGCAGTTGCAAGAAAGAATAAAACGTAATCAGTTTCAGCTGCAAGACAAAGCAACACACGGTCAACATCACAACCGGTTGCAAGGAAAGGTTAACCGGAGTCAGAAAGTTTACCCAGAAAGTTTACTCAGAGACATTAATGCAAGTACAAATTTACATACCCAAGAGATGTTCAGTAAACACAATCGCCCTCAGAAGCAGCTGAAAGAAAAATCAAGAATACAAACCTCAAGAGGAAGTATCTCGGGCAGACGGAGAGTTGAGGAGAATCTAATACAGCCACGCACCGTCTTTCTTTCCTCACGTGGAACCAAGAAAAATATATATACAAAACTTCGACCTTCCCTTAAGGAGTTCCTTCCGGGAAAATATGAAAATAGCATCGAAGATATTTACCTGGGAAACAAAAGTGCAGGGAGAGTTAGTAGGAAAGAGGAGGAAGAGAGAGAAGGGCAGAAAAACGGAAGGGGTGGAGAAGACGGGATAGAAGAGACCAGAGGTGGCGTGGATAAGGAAGAGAAGAGGAAACACGTTCCCAAGTTTCTTGGTTTACGAAACTCCAGATTTTTACGGAGGAGACGAATAAAACGAAGTGAAACTGAGTCAACAAACAAACGAACGAATGTTGTGTTGATTCCCTCTGGTAGTTTAGCTTCCTCACATACCACCACCACCACCACCGACACACTCCCTCCAGGCCTCCACCACACACTCTCACACCCTCAGGAGGCAAACTACAGCTTAGGGTCCGACGTAAGAGCCCCTAACGACGCCGTCAGGAGCATCAGCGTCACCAGGAATTATAATATAAATGCAGAACCAGCAGAGAATACGGGGATCACAAAAGCCCCTTCTGAGAACACTCCACCCAGGCTTTCAGGAAGTGGCGCTGAGGCATTAAGCAGCCATGGAGACCTCGGTGTTCTTAGTGAGACTCATCGAGCGGTCTCAGCCGTACCTGGAACATCATCTGACATCAGAACAAGTGAAGCTTCGACCAAACAAGATCAACCTTTGGCTCTGGAGGTGAAGACGTCAAGAGCCGCCCAGCAAATTTCAGATAACGGCTCAAAGACTCTGTACAATGTTGGAGGCTTCAGTGATTTAGGTCAAACCCAGCTAGAGTTCTCAGCCTCACCTGGAGATATATCTGACCCCAGAACAAGTGGTCCCTCACCTATTGGTTCTCCTGGAGGTAGCCATGAGGGCCCAGACTTAAGCTTCCTACCTCCAGGGTTCGAGGGAATAGACGATGGTGAAGGTTGCAGCTGTTGGTCTACACACGACGACAGCTTTACCCCGGAGATGGAATGTCGCTGCCAGGGAGAACATATCGTACACCTCCCGGCCAACCTCTCCGCCAACGTGGACAGGCTGTAAGTACACTACTCTACTCTCTGTCTCTTCTTACACTGTAGCTTATAATTTATGTCCACTATAAGTCCCCTTTCCTCTCAACTTATTGAACTGCCTCGTGTGGATGCTCCCTTACCCCCTTTCTCTTCCCCCTTCCCATCCCCCTCTTCCTTCCCCTACCCCTTCCCCCCTCCCTCTCCCCCATTGATCTCGTGAGAAGTACAGCCAGGACTAGACAAGAGAGCTTAGCGAATCCCATCTCAAAAACTCTCCCAAACTGATTTTCTTTTTTCTGGCTAAAGATGAGGGAACATATCTAAGCGGCTGACTTCCCTCCTAAATGAACAGGGCTTAAACTTAAGGCATCTCTGTGAATCCGATCTGGGAGTTCTTAAGCACTAACATCTTCAAGGTGCTTACGATAACCTTATTTCCCCCCCCCCCCTCCTCCACCCCCCTCCCCCCCCCCCCCGGGCGTCTTCCTGCCTGAGCATGTGTCTGTCTTTATGTCTGTGTGTCTGTATGTATGTGTGTATGTATGTCTCTACCTATCTGTATGTGTGCCTGTGAGAGAGAGGGAGAGAGAGAGTGTAAAGAAGTTTTCTCAACATAAGTCATTTTATGTTTTACTTAAAATCCACAACCCACGCTCCCCTAGACACACAGTAATTTATTACCTGCGTCAGCTAGCTCTATGGGTGAATGACTGATTAGCTAACTGACTGATTATTAGATCGTTTGACTGACTGAGTGTTGACTGACTGAGTGTTGACTGACTGACACATATTATTTATTCTTATCTCCTTATTATTTTATTAACTATTTTCATACCATTTATCAGTTTCTCTTAGTTACTTTCACTCTCTCTCTCTCTCTCTCTCTCTCTCTCTCTCTCTCTCTCTCTCTCTCTCTCTCTGTCTCTGTCTGAATGAGTGAGAGGACAATTTGCTGCCTGGTCCTACTGTCACTCTATGTAAATGAAGAGAAAGAAACGTTTAATAATCTCTCTCTCTCTCTCTCTCTCTCTCTCTCTCTCTCTCTCTCTCTCTCTCTCTCTCTCTCTCTCTTCAGTCTTATTCCATTGCGAGAAAAGATAGTGGGGAAACTTGTAATTACAATGTGTGTGTGTGTGTGTGTGTGTGTGTGTGTGTGTGTGTGTGTGTGTGTGTGGAAAACAAACTACTGTATCTTCTGGAACTCTGAAAATCAATCTTTGTGCCGCAGCTAACTACAGTGGGCCATGTTGTGGATGGGTCCTCTCTCTCTCTCTCTCTCTCTCTCTCTCTCTCTCTCTCTCTCTCTCTCTCTCTCTCTCTCTCTCTCTCTCTCTCTCTCTCTCTCTCTAATAACTCGGCTACAACACTCACCAACAAAAGGATATTGTTGACGTTATTGTTTATTTAGTGGGAGTAATTGGCGTCTTGAACCCCGCGGGCGAGGGGTGAGAGAAAGAGGGAAGGTGAGAGAAAGAGAGAAGGTGAGAGAAAGAGAGAGAAGGTGAGAGAAAGAGGGAAGGTGAGAGAAAGAGAGAAGGTGAGAGATAGAGGGAAGGTGAGAGAAAGAGGGAAGGTGAGAGAAAGAGGGAAGGTGAGAGATAGAGGGAAGGTGAGAGAAAGAGAGAGAAGGTGAGAGAAAGAGAGAAGGTGAGAGATAGAGGGAAGGTGAGAGAAAGAGGGAAGGTGAGAGAAAGAGGGAAGGTGAGAGAAAGAGGGAAGGTGAGAGAAAGAGAGAAGGTGAGAGATAGAGGGAAGGTGAGAGAAAGAGAGAGAAGGTGAGAGAAAGAGAGAAGGTGAGAGATAGAGGGAAGGTGAGAGAAAGAGGGAAGGTGAGAGAAAGAGGGAAGATGAGAGAAAGAGAAAGAGAGAGAAGGTGAGAGAAAGAGAGAGAGACAAAGCGAGAGAAAGGAGATACAAAATATAATAAACAGACAAACAGATAGAACGATTGAAAGAGTTTATATCTATGAGTAATCTCCCATCTCCTCCCTATTTCCCCCTCACCACCTCACCACCTCCCCCTCACCACCTCCCCCTCACCACCTCCCCCTCACCACCTCCCTTCACCACCTCCCTTCACCACCTCCCCCTCACCACCTCCCCCTCACCACCTCCTCCTTCACCACCTCCCCTCACCACCTCCCCTTCACCACCTCCCCTTCACCACCTCCCCTCACCACCTCCCCTTCACCACCTCCCTTCACCACCTCCCCTTCACCACCTCCCCCTCACCACCTCCCCCTCACCAACTCCCCTTCACCACCTCCCCCTCACCACCTCCCCCTCACCACCCCCCTCACCACCTCACCTCCTCCCCCCTCACCACCTCCCCTTCACCACCTCCCCCTCACCACCTCCCCTTCACCACCCCCCTCACCACCTCACCTCCTCCCCCCTCACCACCTCCCCTTCACCACCTCCCCCTCACCACCTCCCCTTCACCACCGCCCCCTCACCACCTCCTCCTTCACCACCTCCCCTCACCACCTCCCCTCACCACCTCCCCTTCACCACCTCCCCTTCACCACCTCCCTTCACCACCTCCCCTTCACCACCTCCCCTTCACCACCTACCCCTCACCACCTCCCTTCACCACCTCCCCTCACCACCTACCCCTCACCACCTCCCCTCACCACCTTCCCCTCACCACCTCCCCTCACCACCTCCCCTTCACCACCTCCCCTTCACCACCTCCCCTTCACCACCTCCCCTTCACCACCTCCCCCTCACCACCTCCCCCACACCACCTCCCCCACACCTCCCTCCTCCACCCCTCCCCCCACACACACTAAATTACGGAATGGACCTTATAGAAAAAATCATGGGAAAATACCCCGTTTGAACATAGGCTGTACTTGACAGTCTGTAGAAATGGTTTATTAAAGTGATAATTACGCAGACTCGTATATCAAAATATATGCGGGCTTTTTATCCTTAATCCCACTACGCCATGTTGGTTGTCTGGCCAATCAACGAACGAAGTGGTTATCAGACTCAGCCAATCAGCGACGAGTACATTGATTTCATTATTCTTCTCGCCCCAATCAGTGGGAGTTAGGTTAGGTTAGGGCTGTTTAGGTCAGTCTAGACATTTACTCAGGTTTTACTCGCTTTATCCTGCCTTGTAAAATTCCTCAGTGCAAACAGAAAGACAGGCAGGGTGACTCGTACCTCCCATAAGGTCTCTATCAGTGAGGGGTGGAAGGGGGAAGCATCAGGTGCTATCTATTACGTGTTCGTGCTGCCGCTGTAGAGAATTAATCCCTATTACTCGCTCTCCATTTTCTTTTGGGTGAACTCGCTTCCCGATTTCTTTAGATGTATTTTATTTTTTGAGGCCTTATTCATGTATATATACAAAAGCTGTAGGTACACATATAAATGTGCATACAAAAATACACACACACACACACACACACATATATATATGGAATTACACTTGAATACAATTATACACTCACACAGATATGCACATACATTCATACATATAAACCTATAATGGTAGCCCCTCGTGTAACGAGGATGGCCGGCTCAAGGGCCACCTAGGCGTGAATTTGTTTAAGGTGTAGAAGCTGTTGCTAACACAACAACCACATCCTGAGTTAACGAGCTGCATGACCCAGTGGACAGCTCGCCAACTGCACTGGCGAATCATTACCCCGGAATACGATCAGCAAATCGATTAACATCCAGGTCCCCAATTACTGCTGGGTAGACAGAGGCAAATGGTGTACAGTAACTGGCCCATAGTTTCACCCTGCCCGGGGATCGAACCCTGGTCCGCTCCCTTGCGAGGCGAGCATGCTGACCATTAGACCACAAGTCGCCTTCATACATATACATATAGAAACACACACGCAGAGAAATATATATATACGGAAAATATACAAACACACACACACAGAAACATATATACTGAACACACACACACACGCTCATTTAAATACAATATTACACACACACACTCACACATTATCGCTGAGAATGGTATTGGAATTTACATATTTGCATTAAATAAATTTGCTACAGTGTAAGAGTGTGGCCTTTACTGTGTGTGGCTGACTTGTTGTTATAAAATGGCTGAAATTGTTTCCATAATTGAACAGACAGAGAAATTATGATGACCTCTTAAACGCTCAAATGTATGTATAAATGCTCATACATACATATGTGCGTAAAGGTCAACAAGACGTGTGTGTGTGTGTGTGTGTGTGTGTGTGTGGCTTGTTTTAATCTTCTAAGTTAGTGAAACATTTGCATAATGAGCAAGAGTATGTGTAAGTGAAGGAGAGATGGAGGGAGGAGGGAGGAAGGGCGCTGGAGAGAGAGAGAGAGGGAGAGAGAGAGAGAGAGACACACACACACACACCCCAATAAGCTAACCTAACCCCACAATTCCGTAATACAAATAAAATAAATTGTTTTTGTTCCCATAACTTTGGGGTCGAGTGAATGGAGGAACAATGATTACTTTTTTTGTTTACGGTCGAGTCTCAAGGGAATATTGATACCATTTTATACCTGAGGAATATTTGGTAACTGAGGAATATTTGGTACCTGAGGAATATTTGGTACCTGAGAAATATTTGGTACCTGAGGAATGTTTGGTAACTGAGGAATATTTGGTAACTGAGGAATATTTTACACCTGAGGAATATTTGGTGGGTGGAGTGTGGTAATTAGACGACTTCTCACATCTTCAATTATGGGAGACTTTTTCTACGTAGGAACTTTCTGTGAATCGAGAGACAAAAGGAGAGAACAAAGTTTGTGGGAAATATTATTAATTATTCTTTCTTTATGTCCCCCCCCCCCACTCCACGCCACCCTTCCCTCACCCCTCACCTTCTCCTCTCCCCAACCTCCATAGCCTCCAGCAGCACTACCCTCCCCCACCACTACCGCCACCGCCACCACTACCGCCGCCACCGCCACCAACATCACCACCACCACCGCCACCAACACCACCACCACCACCACTACCACCACCACCGCCTCTACTAACCACCACCACCGCCACTACTACCGCCACTACTACCAACACCACCACCACCACCACCGCCACCACTACCGCCACCGCCACCAACACCACCACCACCGCCACCACCACCACCACCACCACCACCACCACCACCACCACCATCCCATAATAATAATAATAATAATGTGTGTGTGTGTGTGTGTGTGTGTGTCAGCTGAACTTATTTAAATTAGGAAAAGTTAGTCTATCTCACGCTGACACTCTGGTGGTGTGTGTGTGTGTGTGTGTGTGTGTGTGTGTGTGTGTGTGTGGAGGGCAATGTAAGCTACACTGCCATTTTGATACGCCTAAGTTTCAGTATGCAGTGTGCTATATCCACACTGCCCCGAACATACTGTCAGGTCTGTGGGACTCGCTTTTTATTTAATTTCCACATTCTTTGTCACTCGAAAGGCTGGTGATATAACTAACCGCCACGTGTCTATATATTTCCATAAAGTCGAACACGCGATACGTCCCCGAAAAGACACCTCCCCCCCCCCCCCCCCAATTCACTCTTAAATCAGGTTAGGTTAATTTAGGTTAGCTGACGTGTTGCTAGTTGACACACACACACACACACACACACACACACACACACACACAAACACACACACACATCCATCAACAATTGGTACTCACACGACCCCCCCCCCCTTCTCCTACTATATTGACGTGTTACAACCCAATCTAGTCATTTACATATATCAAAGTCAGATCAAAAAATATTAAATTATTTCATAAACGATTAAAAAAAAAATATGAGGATATATTTTCGATCAATTTAAATCAGTGTCGAGGAAAAAAAATACATAGAGGAAATATTGGGAGTTCATTTGACCGTAGAATGTTATTTACCAGCTTGTCTCGCCTCTCTAGTTGATGGCTGTCATGGGGATGGTACCATTGGGATTAAAGTATGGTGTATTCATGGTAGTTAACGATATCACTAGGGTAGGGATGGTAGGTGTCATGAGCGATGTGTGTGTGAATTGGGCTAGAAATGTGTGTGTGTGTATGTGTGTGTGTTTGCGTGTGTGTGTGTGTGTGTGTGTGTGTGTGTGTGTGTGTGTGTTTTGTGTGTGTGTGTGTGTGTGTATATCTGCCTTGCCGTGAATACCTGCATATGTGTTTTTATTTTTCTGACTTGCAACTACCACGATTTTCACCAACCTCTGCCACTATAAACTACTCACATTATTTGCTATGACTACCATCTATGACAACCATTATCACTACCACCACTCACTATCACCACTAGCAATACTCACTATCACCACTAGCAATACTCACTATCACCACTACCACCACTCACTATCACCACTACCACCACTCACTATCACCACTACCACCACTCACTATCACCACTACCACCACTCACTATCACCACTATCAATACTCACTATCACCCAACACCTACTAACACCACCACTGCCACCACTAACTCTAGTTCTTCTTTTTCTTCCAGGACGTTGATAAATATGGGTGTACAGAGCCTCAGTCATCAGAATCTGTCACTGTACACATCAACCCTGCAAGAGCTGTGAGTATTGGTGTGTGTGTGTGTGTGTGTGTGTGTGTGTGTGTGATAGAGAGAGAAATGCTAGTGGTGTGAGGATGAGAGAGAGAGAGAGAGAGAGAGAGAGAGAGAGAGAGAGAGAGAGAGAGAGAGAGAGCGCACCAGTTGTCTAAGAATGACAGACAGACATAGACATATAATACCAAACTGGAGTGTAATTTTGAGAAAGAAAGAAAGAAACAAAGCGAGAGAGAAAGTAGAGAGTCTAGCCTCCGGTAGATATGCCTGGAGCGTTCCTCGTGTGAATAGGCAAGCCAGGCTCCCAACAGAATTCATTTTGTGGATTCGACAGAAATATTTTTGGCGAAGCTGGGTAGAAAGAGGAGGTAAAATTGTTAATATGAGTGAGTGAATTTTTTTTTTTTGATTCACTGAAGCTTTTGAGCCGGTCAAAGCTCTGAGTCTATCAGTGAAAGTTTTAATTCAGTCAGTGAAAATTTGGATTCGGGTCAGTGAAAGTTTTGATTCGGATCAGTGAAAGTTTTGATTCGGGTCAGTGAAAGTTTTGATTCGGGTCAGTGAAAGTTTTGATTCAGTCAGTGGAAGTTTTGAGTCAGTCAGTGAAAGTTTTTGAGCAAATCAGTGAAAGTTTTGAGTGAGTAAAAGTTATGAGTCGGCTAATAAATGTTTTGAGTCAGTGAAAGATTTGAGTCAGTCCATGAAACCTTTGAATCAACCAATGAAACTTTTAAATCAATCCGTGAATCAAACTATGAAACAGTGACTAAAAATAAGATTCAGTGACTCGAAATAGTAATGAATGACTCAAAAAAAATAATAGGAATGAGAGAAGGTGGGTCATGGACTGACTTCATGAGACCCCGGGTGTGTTAATTGGCGAAAGAGGTCGTTAGAGAGAAACAGGTATAGTAATTGGTTGTTAGAGAAGGCCAGTTAATACTGAGAAGGTCGTGAGAGAGAGAGAGAGAGAGACGTCAAACTTCCCCAGAAATTGTTGCTGGTTCCTGAATATTAAATAAGTTTTGGGCGACAGATGAGAATGTCACTTTGCCTCTCCCTCTCTCTACCCCTGACCTCTAGTGTAGCCGTCATGGAAGTCGCCTGGTCCTAACTGGCGCAGGACCTCCTTTCCACCACCACCACCACCACCACCGCTGTTCACTCCAGGGCACCAGTCACTTGAATCCCTCTTGGCAGTTCACAGATGGTGCCTAGTGTCGTGGTAGAAGCATTTCCTGGACTTGACTTTTCTTTTTTTTTTTACCTTAACCTTGTAGGAGTAGCACCTTCAAGGCCGCCTCCAACCGACGGACTCCAGAACACTTGTATCATTTATTAACCTTTTTGCATTTCATTTCTTGTTCCTCGTTTCCATCTTATTATCATTGTTGTTTTCTTCCTTCTATGTCTAATTCTAATCATTGTCACTTCTAGTTCTAATTCTATCTGATAATTGGTTTCTTATTCTCTCTCTTTCTATCTCTCTTTCTACCTATCAAGTTCATCTTATTCTACTCTTTTGTTCATTTCTTTTTTGCCTCTTTTTCTCTCTCTCTCTCTCTCTCTCTCTCTCTCTCTCTCTCTCTCTCTCTCTCTCTCTCTCTCTCTCTCTCTCTCTCTCTCTCTCTCTCTCTCTCTCTAACTCTCTCTCTAATAGACGTCATCTCTTCCTACAGGATCCTGAGAGAGGTGAAACAGCTCAGGAAGATTGAACGAGACACCTTCACTAATATGACCCATCTTCGCATCATGTAAGTGGGTGTGTGTGTGTGTGTGTGTGTGTAAAATACAGACAGATAGAGAGACAGGCATACACATAGACAAAGAGAGAGAGATAGAGACAGAGGAATAGAGAGATAAAGTGAGAAATAGAGACTGGGAGAGATATTAATACTAATATAATGAATGTCTGTATGTTTATATACAGATAGAAATGAGACTTGGTGATGATTTGGTGATGACCTGGTGATGATTTGGTGATGACTTGGTGATGATTTGGTGATGACCTGGTTGTGATTTGATGACCTAATACTGACATGGTGATGACTTGATGATGACCTAGTAGTGACTTGGTAATGACCTGGTGATGACCTGGTAGTGACTTGGTAATGACCTGGTGATGATTTGGTGATGACCTAGTAGTGGCCTGGTGATGACCTGAATATGACCTAATGGTGACCTGTGGTGATCTAATAGTGACATGTTAGTGATACTGCGGTGACCTGTTATGACCTGGTAATGACATGGTTATATATCTCCCCAGATACATCAACCGGGCCCCACGTCTCACCTCTCTCCCGCCCTCGCTGTTTGACGTCTTCCTGCCACGACTCAAGGTTCTGTGAGTACACCCCCGTCACTCTCTCTCTCTCTCTCTCTCTCTCTCTCCATTCACTTTTTCTATGCATTTATATGTGTATGTATTTAGGGCTTGTATATACGTGTACCTGTCACTGTACCATTATTTAGCCTTGTTCCTGTACTTGTATCTACAGAATATAGGTACAATGAAACCCTCTTTTTAACGGACAATATAGAGATGAAAGTCCATTATATCGAGAATTCAGTTGGTATGATACCCCCCCCCCCCCATCTAACGGATTATATATAGAGAGAAGTTCGTTATATGGAGGTTTTACTAAATACAAAAACATGTATTTATACCCATAACTGTATCCTGTATCTATATATACTTTTTATTTTATCTGTAACCTATATTGTAAACTCGTATTACACGGATGACAAAAAAAACCCTTGGTAACACTGTAGTTGAGTACAAATGACAGGTGGACTTGTAGCACTGACAACACTGTAGTGAGCTGGCTGGCTGGCTGGCTGCCACATGGCCCCGAGCCAGATACACCCTCCATCCCTCCCCCTCCCCTAGGAACTCCCAGCACACCATCACAGCATTCCTCAGGACTCCTAGTTTGTTTCCCTACCGACACGTCTAGACCTATACTGCCTACAGGTAACCCCAACGTTGACCCGAAACCCTCCTCCACTTTCCCCACCCTTCCTTGATCTTCCCTAGTGTTCCTCCACCCACCCTAGTCCTCCCCCACCCACCCTAATTCTCCCCCACCCACCCTAGTCCACCCTCACCCACCATAGTCCTCCCCCACCCACTCTAATTCTCCCCCACCCACTCTAATTCTCCCCCCACCCATCCTAATTCTCCCCCACCCACCCTAATTCTCCCCCACCCACCCTAATTCTCCCCCACCCACCCTAATTCTCCCTCATCCACTCTAATTCTCCCCCACCCACCCTAGTCCTCCCCCACCCATCCTAGTCCTCCCCCACCCACCCTAGTCCTCCCCCACCCACCCTAATTCTCCCCCACCCACCCTAGTTCTCCCCCACCCACCCTAGTTCTCCCCCACCCACCCTAGTTCTCCCCCACCCACCCTAGTTCTCCCCCACCCACCCTAGTCCACCCCCACCCACCCTAATTTTCTCCCACCCACCCTAATTCTCCCCCACCCACCCTAGTCCTCCCCCACCCACTCTAGTCCTCCCCCACCCACCCTAGTCCTTCCCAGATCGATAGTCCAGTATATAATGATATTGATGAGAGACAGATGGCTCATCAATAGACTAAATAACAAATACATACATACATACATACATACATACATACAGAAACATTGAGATAGATAGATAGATAGATAGATAGACATTGAGATAGACAGACAGGTGGATTGATAGATAGATACCTGAGTAATATCAGCGTGGGTCCTCCTGACAGTGTTAGCTCAGGGGAGTTAGTGTTCCGTCTCAGTGACCACTTGGCTTGTGTTTACCAACTTTCTGATCACTAAAACATTTCTCTCTCTCTGTTCCTGTGTCTGTCTGTCTGTTTGTCTGTCTGTCTGTCCGTATGTATGTATGTATGTATGTATGTATGTATGTATGTATGTATACGTGTGTGTGTGTGTGTGTGTGTGTGTGTGTGTGTGTGTGTGTGTGTGTGTGTGTGTGCTCCCCGGGCAACTTTAAGACAAGACCAGACACTTCTCTCACCCCGGGGAGAGGGGAGAGAAAGGGATGGATTGAGAGAAGAATAGGAGTGAGATGAAGAGAGAGAGAGAGAGAGAGAGAGAGAGAGAGAGTATGGAGGAGGTGTCGAAAAAAAAATACAGTAATAAAAAATAACAAGAATAAATACATCAAGCGAAGAAATGTGAAGGCCGGGTGCATGGGTGGGAATGGGTGGGCGGGAGGGTGTGAGCGTGTGAATAGCAGACGTGGGGTGGGGTAGGAAGAGAGGAGGAGAAGAAGGAGGTGATTTAGGGGTGTGGGCGGGCAGTGATATCGGATGCCCGCCCACACACACACACACACACACATACACACACACACACACACACACACCCGCCCACACACACAAACCGCAGAAATATACAAATCAATATCAATTACATAGATTCCCACAGAGGAGAGACATCTATTTTAACTCGGTAAATTGTGCTCCATACAGTGAAACCTCCATATAACGGACACCTCTCTCCATATAAGACTAATTAAACTAATCCTAGATATTATATTACCTAACACTTACTATTACACCTTTTATTCAGTGTAAATAGTGTTCTCAAAAGCTGGTAATATACACTTTCAAATAAATAAAAATATATAAATAAATTAGGCTCGTATTAATGTTTCACTTCTTCTTTGTTTTGTTTTCCTTACTAACTCTTTGCAGGCGATCATTGGGCTAAACTTTTTTACTCGTACTTGGAAAGACAAAGAGAAAAAAAAATTAGCATAGTTGATGGGGCTTTTAGTCCAAGGGAAAGTGGGCCATTTAGCTGTTGATAACGTTCTTAGCTGCACGGCCTGTTGACTCCTCACGTCATTTACCTGACGTTGATGGTGGCTGTGAGGTTGGTTTATGATGATGAGATGGATAATGATAATATTGACGAGAGTACTATTACTACTACTATTACTACTACTACTACTATTACTACTACTACTAAAAATAATAATAATAATAATAATAATAACTTTCTCCCTCACAGACGTATTGTACACACAGGCCTTGTGGATCTGCCCAGCCTCTCCCAGCTCTCAACGGGCAGCATCATGCATCTTGTGTAAGTTGATGCGAGAGAGAGAGAGAGAGAGAGAGAGAGAGAGAGAGAGAGAGAGAGAGAGGCTGCTACAATACTGATGGCACCCTCTTCAATATGACACAAGACATTCTATTATGCAAATTGATCAGTCCATGGTGGGTGTTCCTCCTATCGGGGTGAAAGATAGATGGATAGATGGATAGATAGATGGATAGATAGATAGATAGATAGGCATAGAAATAGGCAGACATAGAAAGTATAGATATATAGATTGATATAGATAGATAAACAAGCATACATACATACATACATACATACATACGTACATAGACATACAGATAAATGAGAGAGAGAGAGAGAGAGAGAGAGAGAGAGAGAGAGAGAGAGAGAGAGAGAGAGAGATGCAGGGATAGTATTCAAACTTGAGAGGCTAGGTGGGGGATAGATTGGATGGTGGTGAGGGAAGAATGGATAGGTATAGGTGAGAGAAGGAGACGTGAGAGAGAGATTGATTATTAGATAAATCCATAGAAGAATTGATGGTTTTACACACACACACACACACACACACACACACACACACACACACACACACACACATACACACACACACATGTATATATAGAGAGAAAGAGAAAGATGCAGACAGACAGACATATTCCACCTTCCTCAACAACGGGTATGCCCCAAATTCTATTTTCCGTCTCACCATTAAAATTTTCCACCCATGGGCTGCTGCTGCCTTTCATTCTTTCTGCTTCCACCGAATTTTTCCGCCCTTACCTTCTCCTCCTCCTCCTCCTCCTTCACCACTAATGTCCTTCCTTCCTTCCTTCCTTCCTTCCTTCCTTCCTTCCTTCCTTCCTTCCTTCCTTCTAACGGTCGCCCTAAAGAGTTTATGGCACCGAGATACAATACACTAACCTTGTTTATCTTGAAGCTAACACGGAGAAAGGTTGGGATCTCTCTCTCTCTCTCTCTCTCTCTCTCTCTTTCTCTCTCTCTCTCGTTCACATACACACGTATACTGTATTTTTCTTGCTACAGTATACTTAGTCTAACCTAACCTAACCCACATAATAAGACGCCCTGTTCTTCACGCAGAGATCTGGAGAACAATCGAATATCAAGCATAAGGAGTCGTTCCATCAAGATCAGTGCTGAACAATTGTAAGTAGATTTGTTCACTCTTGTTCACTTGCGGTGGTGTTCTTTTATTGGGCATTTGTTCATTGAAAGAATTATTTAATTATTTAATATGGTGTTATTTTGTTCACAGTTCGTTCACTGATGGTATTTTGTTCATCGGTTTGTTCATCTTGAGAGAAGTTCAATTTTATATTCCTTTTGTTCATAGTTTTATTTATTCATTTATTTTCACTATTCTGTTCATAACTTGTTCATCTTGGTATTTATTCAGTTTGTCACTGTTCATATTTGTTCAATGTGTGTGTGTGTGTGTGTGTGTGTGTGTGTGTGTGTGTGTGTGTGTGTCTCTCTGTGTGTGTGTGTGTGTGACCACCTCTCTCTCTTTCCTACAGGCTCCTCAACAATAACTATCTGCAGAGGGTAGAGGCGAGGGCGTTTCACGGCTCCCAGATCGGCAGACTGTGAGTTCTCTCTCTCTCTCTCTCTCTCTCTCTCTCTCTCTCTCTCTCTCTCTCTCTCTCTCTCTCTCTCTTTATGCTAAATGGGAAACAATTCACCGTAATCATCTCACTGCCTGGGAGGGAAACGGGTCCCATAGCCCATAGTACGTAAGGCCTTTGTTCACCTCTCAGGGGATAACACCATTTGATCTGTAACTCTCCCTTTCCCATCTCTTCCTCTCAACCTCTCCCTCTCACCCCCTCTCACCTCTCACCTTTCCCTCTCCCCCCTCCTCTATCCTCCCTCTCTTTCACCGACTCTCCCCCCCCCTCCCTTTGTATGGCAGTTCCCGGTACAGCTGCGTGTTACAATAATTCCCGTTAAAGCTGTGTGTAGTAACAGTTCCCGGTACAGCTGCGTGTTACAATAATTCCCGTTAAAGCTGTGTGTAGTAACAGTTCCCGGTACAGCTGCGTGTTACAATAATTCCCGTTAAAGCTGTGTGTAGTAACAGTTCCCGGTACAGCTGCGTGTTACAATAATTCCCGTTAAAGCTGTGTGTAGTAACAGTTCCCGGTACAGCTGTGTGTTACAATAATTCCCGTTAAAGCTGTGTGTAGTAACAGTTCCCGGTACAGCTGCGTGTTACAATAATTCCCGTTAAAGCTGTGTGTAGTAACAGTTCCCGGTACAGCTGCGTGTTACAATAATTCCCGTTAAAGCTGTGTGTAGTAACAGTTCCCGGTACAGCTGTGCGTTACAATAATTCCCGTTAAAGCTGTGTGTAGTAACAGTTCCCGGTGCAGCTGTGTGTTACAATAATTCCCGTTAAAGCTGTGTGTAGTAACAGTTCCCGGTACAGCTGCGTGTTACAATAATTCCCGTTAAAGCTGTGTGTAGTAACAGTTCCCGGTACAGCTGCGTGTTACAATAATTCCCGTTAAAGCTGTGTGTAGTAACAGTTCCCGGTACAGCTGCGTGTTACAATAATTCCCGTTAAAGCTGTGTGTAGTAACAGTTCCCGGTACAGCTGTGTGTTACAATAATTCCGGTTAAAGCTGTGTGTAGTAACAGTTCCCGGTACAGCTGCGTGTTACAATAATTCCCGTTAAAGCTGTGTGTAGTAACAGTTCCCGGTACAGCTGTGCGTTACAATAATTCCCGTTAAAGCTGTGTGTAGTAACAGTTCCCGGTACAGCTGTGTGTTACAATAATTCCCGTTAAAGCTGTGTGTAGTAACAGTTCCCGGTACAGCTGTGTGTTACAATAATTCCCGTTAAAGCTGTGTGTAGTAACAGTTCCCGGTACAGCTGCGTGTTACAATAATTCCCGTTAAAGCTGTGTGTAGTAACAGTTCCCGGTACAGCTGGGTGGTTCTACAGTACCTCCCCTGCGTGGCGGGAAGGTGTAAACAATTTCTGCGTGTGTTGTTGGAGCTGACCATAACTAACGTGTGTTGCTGGAACGGACTCTAATTAACATGTGTTGCTAGAACTGACCATAACTAACGTGTGTTGCTGGAACGGACTCTAATTAACATGTGTTGCTAAAACTGACTCTAATTAACATGTGTTGCGAGAACGGACTTTAATTAACGTGTGTTGCTAGAAATGACTCTAATTAACGTGTGTTGCTGGAACTGACTCTAATTAACATGTGTTGCTAGAACTGACCATAACTAACGTGTGTTGCTGGAACGGAGTCTAATTAACATGTGTTGCAGGTAAACAGAACTTAACCCATTCCTCTCGACGTGTGTTTCAGGAGCATGAAGGGGAATCCCCGGCTGACAGACCTCGACCCGATGGCGTTCGAAGGTTTGAAGAGTCTCATTAACCTGTGAGTATATTGATCAACCTGTCTGAGTTAGTAATCACCTTGTTATCATTACTGACTGGACTGAGTAGGCCATCAAGGTCAATTACACCTCGCTGTTGTTGTTGTTCACGGATAAAAAGAGAGAGAGAGAGAGAGAGAGAGAGAGAGAGAGAGAGAGAGAGAGAGAGAGACATATATACATCTGTAAGTTGGTATATTGCTTCACATTAGTTAAAGTGACTTACTCTATGATAGATTATAACCCCCCCCCCTCTCTCTCTCTCTCTCTCTCTCTCTCTCTCTCTCTCTCTCTGCACCCTACCTCCCTCCCCCCCCCCAAGACACACCCTCACTCGTCATCTACCGGTCTTTCAGTCTCCCCCTCACCCTTCCTAAAACATTAAGACAAATCGCAGTTAAGTTTAATCAGTCTATACGCCCCCACTCTCTATTAACGTGGCTGAGTTATAAATTAAATGAAAACAGTTTGTAAGCGATGTAAACAATGGCTCACAGAAAACGGGGTCAGTAAGAGTCGAGGGAGGTACTATTATAAACCTGGCTCAATTTAAAACCTTCCCCAGACAGATTAGTATTGGTTTAGGTTTTGTGATTAGTGATTTTATTTATTTTTTTCTCAATAACTATTTGTTGTGATATTATTAGTTATAAATTTAATGACTTATTTTTATGTATAATTATTGAATTGTGAAATATTTAAAAGATAATAATAATAATAATAATAATAATAATAATAATAATAATAATAATAATAATGCATTAAATTTGTTCAAACTTTTATTACCTCTCTTACATTCTCCCGTATTCGTTCTTCCTTAAACTATTATTCTCTCCCTTCTTTATTCTCTTTCTCTCTCTCTCTCTCTCTCTCTCTCTCCTCTTCCTGTAAGCTTTTACACTTCTTATTTATTCCCTCTTTCCTCACATCGCCTCACACGCTCTCCTGCATTCTCCCCACTTTCCCTATCTCCTTCCTTTACTTTATTTCCTCCTCTCCCTTCATTCTCTTCTCTCCCAGTGTGTCATTTCCTCTTCTTTATGGAACATCTCCCTATTTCTCATCTTCAAATTCTCTCTATCGTGAATTTTTCCTTTCTCATCTGCTTTACGGGACATCTCTCTCTCTCTCTCTCTCTCTCTCTCTCTCTCTCTCTCTCTCTCTCTCTCTCTCTCTCTCTCTCTCTCTCTCTCTAATCGTATCTCTCTCTCTATCTTTACAGTGACCTCTCAGACACAGGCATCAGTCACCTCCCGACGGTGGGCCTAGATGGACTAGAAACCTTGAGACTCGTCAGGACACACAACCTGAAGGTGTTCCCGTCAGTATATTCCTTCAAGAACATCATCAAGGCCGAGCTTACTTACCCTTACCACTGCTGCGCCTTCAAGTTCCCGAAGCTTCACGATCCCGCTGAGCATAAGAAACATGAGGTGTGTGTGTATGTCAGTCTCTTATCTATCTATCCGTCATAGTTATCCATTTATCCATCTTTCTTTCTTTCTTTCTTTCGCTCACAGAACAATGAGGTGTGTTAGTCTCTCTCTCTCTCTCTCTCTCTCTCTCTCTCTCTCTCTCTCTCTCTACACAGATGAGAACAAGAGAGTAAATAAATGAGAGAGAGAGAGAGAGAGAGAGAGATAACAGCCAGCCAGCACACAGCCGCCCTGGGCGTCTGTGCCGAAACTCAATTCCAAGTTTTTCGCCTTCTAACTCTTAAACTGCGTGTGAGACATGATGCTCTTCCTGCTGTGATGCCCTGTCTGTTGTGATTCCCTGTCTGTTGTGATGTCCTGTCTGTTGTGATGTCCTGTCTGTTGTGATGTCCTGTCTGTTGTGATGTCCTGTCTGTTGTGATGTCCTGTCTGTTGTGATTCCCTGTCTGTTGTGATGTCCTGTCTGTTGTGATTCCCTGTCTGTTGTGATTCCCTGTCTGTTGTGATGTCCTGTCTGTTGTGATTCCCTGTCTGTTGTGATTCCGTCTGTTGTGATTCCCTGTCTGTTGTGATTCCCTGTCTGTTGTGATTCCCCGTCTTTTGTGATTCCCTGTCTGTTGTGATTCCCTGTCTGTTGTGATTCCCTGTGTGTTGT